>PVJS01037176.1:0-20075 GCA_004027185.1 Glis glis
TAACTGAGGGAGATGGGAGGGGGGAAGAGAGAAATACACTAATGCACATGATGTGTATACACAAACTTATCAGAGTCAATCACTATGCTGAGCACAGAAAGGAGGAAAGGGGAGGGAATAGGGTGGGATTTGAGGGAGGGCTAAATGAGCAATGTGTGCATGCATGCTTCTGCTACCCTGACACTTATCAAAATGTATAACTACAAAGCACCAATAAATGTAATAAATAGAATAAAAAAAGAAAAATCCCAGATTACAGATAACACCAGGGTTCACATTTCCCTCACAAACTCTCAATTTCTTCTCCCCAAATGTAGCCTGAAACTTAAGAAGATAGGTTGGCTCTGATGGACACTTCAGTAAACAATAACTATCCTCATTTGAATTACTCAAATGCAGTATGCCTATAGTGTTATCCACGCATTAATTAAGAAGGGCTCTCGTTTTGGTTTTTGTCTTGAGTGAAAATAGACAGTACTATCGACTTAGATTTGTAGAAAGCTCTTCTCAAGTACTCAAATCTAAATTTCATGAAAGAGAATGTATCTGATAATTGTTAGTGCCATTTTTGACAGATGTTCAATATACAATAATGATCTGCTGCTTTGACTAATCCAGCCAAATCAACATAGCTTTAGACAGAACCCAAAGGTCAGTTTGGGAACATTGCCAATATCCATGCCAAGGGATTCCAACAATATAAATCAACAAATAAAATAAAAAAGGTAGGAAGAGAAATGTGAATCAGACTACTTCAAATAACTGAGCACTGCAGAGGAGAGAGAGAGAGAGAGAGAGAGAGAGAGAGAGAGAGAGAACGAGAACAAAAGCAAAACAGAAATATGGCCAGTGTAATAGTCCATAAGTTCAATATTTACCAGTTTGTGTACCATCTGAGCTATTTCCTTTCATCAACCATGCACATGGCACTTTTATTCCCAGGAGACATTATCACCATGACAACTTTATCAGGCTAAACAGTGAAACCACAGCTCTTGGAGTGATCTCAATTTGGGCATGGTTTAGATTATTTATGTTATTCTTTTGTCAACATCCTCGGTGTGCCCAACAGAGATGAGAACATTTTTTTTAACGACTGCTAAAATCACAATAAAAAATGTAAAAACTTTACAAAGAGAAAAGGAATAAGCCATTAGGCTGAAAAATGGGCAATCAAAGGAGCTATTGCGCTCGGCAGATGGAGAAGCAGCAGGTGCCATGGTGTGACGGGACCTTGCTTCCCATCATGCATGCTCTACAATGATGCAGGCTGACAGGGAAGGGAATTGATGTGTCAGAGCAGGTACTTTCTGTCCATTAGCTGATTCCCAATACGTCCTCGCAGACTGCTACCCGTGGCTTTTTGATAAAATGGCTTGCAATACACAACTCCAAAAGTCATACGGAGAAGGACAGCTGTAAGCGGCCCTGCCTTCCATGCCTGGGCTTAGCAGAATGTGAGTGACCAAGTAAACATTTCTCCACCCCAAACTGGGATTAGTGATTTCAGCCCATGAATAAATTATTTGACTACAGATGCTGTGAATACATTAAGATAACCAGGGCCACAGGCTCTCTGTGTTGGGGGATGGAAGCAGACACTGATGAAGAGAATTCTCAAGGTAACAAATTAGCTCTTAAACAAATGAGAGTCTCAGAAAGGCTGTGAGAGTGCACTCCCCTCTCTGCATTCAGAGAAAACAATACCAAATTGTGAAATGACAACCCAATTGGTGGGTCAGCATAGACAGAAATAGCACGTGAGATGTGACCGGACACCAATGCTCTATAGCCATGTCATGCCCAGGCTGGCTTCTCTTCTCCTTTTACCTTCTTCCTTTTTAATCTCAAGTTTGTTTATGTTCTAATTCTGTAACACAGTCACCTATGAAACTTGAAATAGAAGCAGAGTTTAAAAAGAAATTTGTGGGATTGGAGGGAGGGCTAAATGTGCAATGTGTGCATGTATGATGTTCATACCCTGACATATATCAAAATGTATAATTATAATTTACAATGCACCAATAAATGAACAAAAAAAGTTAAAAAAAATAAAATAAAATAAAAAATAAAAAAAATAAAAAGAAATTTGTACAGTTTATAAGCTTAGCTTCTTCCAGACCTTTGTCCAATAAACTCATCAGATTACCAAGTTGTTTATTAGCCTTGGCTGTTAAGACAACTGGATGAAGAAATGGTAGACCTCCTCCCTCACCCTGTCCATTTTCATGCCTAAGTTGGAAAGCAAGGGTTGACTGTCTCACTCATTATATATATATTCACCAAAGGAGAGAAGACAAGCATGAGAGGGGGCGAAGACAAAGCCTTGAAAATTATATACCTGTCCAAGGAGTGTTAACAGTTTAAGGGGTCATTTCTAGTCTTCCTCCTCCCCTAATCTAGTCAAGGGACATGTTATGCCATTTCAAAAAGTCTGTATTTTTTTCTACATAGCACGTATCGCATTGTCATTTATAAATAATTTTCATTTAATATCTATCAAACTTCACTGAATTATAAAGTGATATGAGAAAAGAGATTAGTGTATCTTGCTTACCATTCTATCCTTGGCACTTGTCAAAATACCAGTTACATGGTGGAAACTCAATAAATATTTGTGGGGGAAAAGGAAGTAAAGAGATAAATAACGTGGGAAGAAAAGAAGGAAGGAGGCCAAGAGAGGACTCTATCACTACCAATATCACTATATATACGGAGAGGGGTGTGTAACAGAGTGGGAACTGAAGGTAAACTCACCAAGACCTGTGTGTATGTTCGTATAAATTTGAGCCTCACTATGATGTGTAATTACACTGCATCACTAAAATATTTAAACAATTTTTAGAGATGAGAAATAATACCCGGCACCTCTCTATTCCTGTATGTTTTCTTTAGAATCCTGTATAGACGGTTTAAATTGCTTTGAGATGCCTAAACAAATTATATACTAAATTCTTTTTAAAAGGAAGAAGAGGAGGAACCTCCTGTGTTGACAATGATAGGATAGATATCATTGAATGGTGTCCAAGAACATTTGAATAGGCTGGCATTTATACCTTTGGCCTTGAAATCAAGTTCATCAACAGACGATGGGAATGGAAACATTGCAGGTGGACTACAATTGGTTTTATCCCACCAAAGGCCATTCCCAGGGTGTTTAAAATTATCCTTGGATTTCTTGTGGTTCTTATCCCAATTTTTTGTAATAAAGGTCTACATTTTATCGTGCAGGACATTTAACATGGAGCAGATTGCTCTTTATTCACATCTCTACTTAAGTCAGATTTGAACACATTGACTACACAGGATTATACGAGACAATGCTAGCACATTTTAATGAGGGAATAAAACAGTGGACGCAATGAGTCCTACGGGAATCATGATGAATGATTCCTGTAACACCTAAAATTCAGGCACCTCACAGGTTCCAGAATGTCTTCATATTACTATATTTAATCCTTAACCAATCTGTGAGAACTTACTAACCACATCATGTGAGGAAAGTTAATTAACCTCTCTACCCCTTCGTTTTTCCTTCTAAAACTAAGTTATACATATAATTTAATCACAGATTAATAGGATAATGCATGAAACACCATGCTCAATACATGTTAACCACTATTAGTGTTATTATTATTATTATTACTATTATTACTATAGTAGCACAGATGTCACTAACTACATTTTACAAATCATAAAAGAACCTAACAGAGTTAAATTATTTACTACTTTTTAAGTGGTGGCCTCAGAGAGCTCATTTCATGTTCTGAGACCAGCACAATTTGCACTACGCCAATTCAACTCTGAGTTGCAGTTGACTTTAAGACCTAAGTTTGAGGATGTGCGGCCCCTTCGGAGCTCCCTTCATCTCAGGTTCCAAGGGATAGCAACTTGGTGTGAAGCCAACACATCAAGCCAGGAAGAGCAGGGTCCTAGAGCTCCAGGCCTGCTAAAGAGGTCACTCAATATCAGCCACTTCCCAAAGCCTCCAGAGAAGCTGCCACTTCCGCTTTCCTTCATTTTAGTTTCTGTCAGTTTCAAAAGAGACAAGCTTCTAGGGTTGAAATTGATGTGCTCGTGTGACTACTCCAGTCTGCTGAAATTGACAGAGGCTAGAACTGATGAAAGTAACCAATTTGTCAATTTCAGCTAAGGGACAGCTTTGAAGACAGAGATTGACTAAGTCTCTACCTTTCTGCCTGTTCAGAAAATTTAATTTTTCCTTCGCTTTAAAAAGTTTTCTGTTTACTCTTAGAAATTATTTTGGACTTTTCTCTAGATACAACTTGAATTGGCCCGACAATGAAACAGATGGTCAATTCCATCAAAATTCAATCCAATGTATTGTTTAGCAGAATTTTGTTTTATGTTGGATTGACTGATCGATTTATTCAAACTGTTTTTAATGAAGTTGCAAAATCTGAAATCACTGTGAATCCTGCTGCCTGTGAATTTTGATGCATTCCATAAAAACCACATAGTTTTGATTGGCCAGTTAAAAGCCCAGTCAAATCACTCAAGAAATCTCTATTGCAGCTTCCAAAGATCTAGTTTTGACAGATTTTTTATTAAGTCAAAATGTTTTTTAGAAGCTTAAAAATACTCTGGGGGAAGCATTGGGGTTAATAGTGGATTCGGGTTCTACCATTTACTGATCATATGACATTGTCTAAGTTACCAAACTATAATTCTCACCCTTCTCCCTATAAAATGAGAATGTTGAATTACAACAGGCATTTTCTAACATATGTTCTTTATAAGAGTACTTTTATAGAACATTATAATAGACCTACCAAAAAATTCATGATTAAGTAACTTTAGAAAACACTAGTTGAATATGTTGATTGATAGGACTTCCTCAAACTTTTCACTAAAATTAACTATACGTTCTAGACTCCATCCTGCCAAACTTCTGAGAATCTTCTATTTAATAACGTCGGGGGTCTTAGTTCTAGAATCGTCGCAGGCATAGGATTGAGGTACAATTTGTCTTAAGTTGTCCATCTGCAAAGTTTGTTTCTGGAGCTATATGCATTAGAAATTAGCAAGATTTTTCTGTAAAGAGACAGAAAGAGAAGGCTTAGGCTTTTGAAGATATTTAGACTGTTGAAACTATTCAATTTTGCCATTACTTTGCTTTATCATTGTAGTGCAAAAGTAGCCATATGCAGTATGTAATACATACAAAACTTTCTTCTTTTAGAAATATAAAAACTAATCCTAGCTCATGGAATATATAGAAAGTGAGATTTGACATGCTGGATAAAGTTTGCCAACCTTTGGTCTACATGAGGCTCCATGATGCTTCCGTGCCAGGCTTGCAGCACAAAGAACCTTTGCAAAATTCGGGATGGTCCCATCTACCTACCAGCCCATACTCATTCCTTCTTGGGGGTCTTATCATCACAACATTATCTCTATTCAAGAAATAGGACATGGGTTTGAGTTCTTCTAATACCTCCAGACTTCTCTAAATGTGTCCACAAACATCACCACATTTTATCACCTTCTTGAGCCTCAGGGAGTCTACAGGGAAGTTAGTCCCCTTCCACATTTTGACCATAACTTTAAGCCTTCCTCCCTTTTCTGAGTTATTTCAGCTTTTTTTAATCTGCCCTGAGGCAGTGGTCGAGGACCTTCTTCAGTGAAAGAAATAGGAAGCTACAGAATAGGAAAAAGTGGCCAAATCTCCCCAAATCTCATCTTCATCCTGTATGCATTATGAGCCCCCAAGTGCAATGCAACATTTTCCAAATGGTTTTGGCCTTGAGCCCTTTTTCCGGATATCTTATGGCAGAGTCTTTCAATGGTTGCACCTTAGAAAACAATGACCTAGAGGATATTTATGGTTTCTTACAGCCCTACTACTCTCACTAAGATCCAGTACCCTGCAAGAAGAAGGAACCACAGATGAGACCTGGGCCGGTGTTGCTATACACCTAGGAGCTGTAATTCATCCTCAGTCTTCTATTATCCTGCTGTAACTCAACATTGTTTCATGTAAAATAGCTTTTGCATATTTCGGAGTATTTTTTGTGGAACAAATGTCAATATATCTATAGTTATGACTCTCCTACCACCTTCTCTATGTTACATTATCACTAAATGTTGAAATATTTGTGTGTGTGTATGCATGATGAATAAGTTTTCTCCATTTTAGACATTTAAATATTTGTTTTCAGCTTCTTTTATAATTCACTGTTTGATTTAACAAAATTGTGAAATATTTTTCTCTGAAGGAGAAAAATTATCTCCAAAGAGAGATCTTATATGGTCATTGTAGTTTCTTCATCAATGATCAATCTGCAACAGTCATTTTGTTTTACCATGTTTGCACTAATATTTCATATTTCCATTGATCTATGCTATCTGGGACTTATATAGACTGGTGTCCTGGGTAAATAATCTCATTGGAGTTAATTTGCAATTCTCCCCAGATATTGCTTTTCATGTGGCTTCTCTTGATCCCACTCCCCACAGCCAGGGCAGAAGGAGAGCCCCATCCTACATTCCCAAAGATCACAGGCCATGCTCCTCAGGGAAGGAAAAGGCGTTAGTAGGCAGTGACTCACAGCATCCATTCTGCCTATGAAGGTACAATCAGTCACAGCCCATCCACAAATTAATGTTTGGAACTTTAGAGAAAGTCCAGTAGAATTTCACAAAAACCCATAAGAGATGTTATAGACTGATTTCTGACCAATGTCTTATCCAGGAATAGTGCATTTTATCAGCATTCAGTAACAACTCTGGAACTGAGAATGGAGTTGTTGACAAACACATCCACTCCATGGAGTGAACACTCCATCACAGTGGGCAGGGGGTGGCTGTAAACAGCTGTGTTGTTAGGACAGGAAAATCGGAATTATTTTTTTATCATTTGTCCCATGTGAAAAGTACCCTCGTTTAAATGTCCTGAGATTGCTCCCAAGCAAATCCAAGGAAGAGAATGGTCTACAAATTTGCCTTTGGTTAGTATGATAATGAGACTTCAACTGCACACCAAATAATTGTATTTATTAAAATTTATGATTGTGCATTAGAGAGTTCAGTAATATTTAGGAGGTCTTGAAGCCATAACTTATAGCCTTGACTTCACCACCTTGTATACATTTTAGTTTTAGAAACAGCTATTTAAATTTATACAGATGGGTGCATAAATTTCCACTCCCTGACCTGGAATATTTCCAGCAATCTATGATATAATTAATTGGCACTTCAAAGCTCCTTTTCTTCCCCCCAGGGATTATCTGTTTTGTAACCTATGAGATAGAATGATAGGTTCTCTAGTAATACAGTCTCTCTGCAGCTCTGTAGCATCCCACAGCAATAGTGAGCATTTAATCTGGGTCCTCTATCATAGCTTTCTTTTAAATAACATCCAATAGCCAGCCAGGCTCTTAGTTGGGGAAGGCGACTCTCCCTGAGTTCAGTTCCTCAGTTACTTTCTTTTTTATTATCAAAGGAAAAGCTCAGACTCCCAGATTACATCCATCACTGCCGAGTGTTGGCAAGCCACAAACACTGCCACTGACAGTAGTTAAAAATGCAGCTGGGTTAATGCTGACAGACTGCTATCTTCTGAGGGCCAGTTGATGTGTGTGCATTTATTATCTAATTGCATGTCCACTTTTAAAAATCAGCTCCCAGCGTGGAATGGATAAAAACACAATTACCAAATGATATGCGTAATCATTCAGTGCTGTTAGTCACGAAAGGTGATATTGCACTGACATTGAGAAAATTAGATCTATTCTTCATACAATTATATGGCTACACTTTCACTCTAATGCCATTCTAATTGAGAAGGAGCACTGAAATGTGAAACCGGGTGCGTCTCACTCTCTAATTATCACCGAGCAACTCATTGTTAAGGTAGGTTTCTGAAAAAGATAGTTGCTGGAATGCTTTGATAGTCCCAAATGTTCCCTGTTGCTTTCGTGGCAGGTATACCTTGTTTTCCTCCTATAAAATTTAGATCACCATTGGGATCTCATACAAAGAGGTTTTGGTGAATGCCTACAATTTAGTCTATGTCTATCTTTGGAAAGAAAAATTTCATGTGACTATACTTTTCCTATTTTTAACTTCTGAATGAACCTTCAGAGTGTGAATACTTGCCCTCTCATTTTACAAGTGGTTGGGAGGCTCAAATTTCATAATAAAATGTGCAAGCCATTTTGTAAACTAAGTGATGTACAAGCATGAGGTATTACTACTATCAGTTATTATTGCTATGGTGGTGGTGGTGATGGTGATGATTATCTGTCAATAGGTGTCAGGACCTGACTTTATCAGTCACCTTTGTGGAGTATGCCTGCAGAAATTCTAAAGTTAAATCAATATCTCTGGCTTTTCAATTGGATGTGCAGTTATTAAGGATTCTCTTCTATTCGTCATGCTTGGAGTCATATATTTATACAACAAACAATATAGCCAAAGTGACATTATACCCCATCAATTATTCTATTAGACTATAAATTCTAAGAAGGCGAGAACTGCATCTTTACATAGAAAACATCTAAGAAGAGCTCCAGCCTGAACAAATTAATACCTGCATTTTATATTTTTTATTCTTTATGAGCTTATATTTTTTGTACCATTGAGCACAGCTATAATGATTACTTTAAAATCCTTGTCAACAAATTCCAACCTCCGAGTTATTGGTTATTAGAGAATAAGTCTCCATTGATTGTCTTTTCAAAATATATCATATTTTCCATAATTTTAAATTTTTATTTGTATTCTAGATATCACGAGTATTGTTGTGGAGATTCTGGATTATGTTATGTTCCTGCAAAGATTATTAATGTTTGTTGTTGTTGTTGTTGTTGTTGCTTTAGTGGGTAATTTGGCTTGCCTCAAACTAAAATTCTCTTTCGAGAAGCAACTCAAATATCATCTCAGTTCTCTTATTAGTAGCTGGGATACTTGCGATTAATCCTCCCTGTGATATAGTTTAAGAGACTGTATACACAGAACATGTTGCTTGCCTTCTCTGGCTCTTTTCTTTCCAGGACTTCCCACACCCTTTCTAAAGGTTGCCTCGATTCTCTCTGTTGGTTCTTCATGCTAAAAAGACCAAAGCTTTCTATATGAGTATTAGCTACCCCATATATGTTGACTGTATCTGATCCTTGAGTGAAAAGCAATAAAAAATAGGAAAACTCATGCCATGTCATTTTCTTCATCCAAAAAAATATGAACATCTCCTGAGAATTTTTCTATTTTTGTTCATTCCTCAGAGCCTTGTATTTTCCAGAGTTTATAGTTTATCTGCACAGAGGTTTCCTTCATATTATACATGATAGAAATTAGGTTCAAAAGGTAGTATGATTTACCTAAGACCACAGAGCTGATTTTAATTCTCTAGTTGTGACCATACAAGCAAACACATTCCTGAGGATAGTATCTTTCTTGATTCTAATACAGGATTTCTTTTTATCTCAGATTGCTATCTTTTTAGTCAATGTAGCCTATCGTGAGTGGCCCATCGCAGTTTAAGCCTACACTAGAATAAAGTTCAAAAATGCCACAATGGGGTCTAGCTGCATGAAGAATGCTCCCCTTTGTTAAAGAAGCTTAATTTGTAGTTTATTCAGAGACTACAACAGTAGCTCCAGTCACCAAACCAACAGTCAGTGGCCACCTTAAATGAAGACATAGTGATATTAAAGGACAGACTCAAAGAACCAACGCCAATGATAAAACAATGTATATAACATCTCACAATTTTTTTAAATTTACTGGTCTAAAACATCTATAAGTGTAGGAATTACTGCATATCATCATAGTGAGTACGCTTACAGGTTCAATTTCCTCTTTTTGATTTCAAATGTTGGATTAAATAATCTCTCTGGGCTCTAACAGTCCAATGATTTTATTTTGTCATATTTACAGACACTGGTTATCATTTGGATTGTCAATATCTATTTGGATTGCAGGTCTAGAAACTTAAGACAAAGGAAAAAAGACACATAAAAACTGGAAATTTGTGAATCCATTGAAAGGTATACTGAGCTTTTGGGATAATCACTGAGTAATCTCCTCCTTAATTTTCCTGTTTTCGAAATGCTATGGGATTATTGTGCAGATATAATCATAATCCACTTCTTAACCTTTAGTTTTCTAAAAACAAATTTCCCTTATTCTGGGGTCGATTGGTTTATTATATGGATATTTACGCATTTCCAGTGTTTTTATAGGGTGATCGCTCTTCAACTCTTCCTTTTTTCCCCCATTTTCTTACATTCTCTGAGCATCTGGATATCATGTACACATCAATTATTTGAATGAAAGAATTAAGACCCATACTTATAAAAGAATAATAAATATTGCAAACCTTAGGATTAGACTGATCACTCTATAATTTATAGCCATGTACTTAGAGGGATATAGGAAAATGCCCCCAGAACTTGTAGACAATTGTATACCTGTGAGAGTGAAATTATAAGTTAAACATTTAGTTCCTGAGTCAGACTATTCTCAGAAAGAGCAAAACTAGGATATATTCTCCAAAAGATATAATTTTGTGAAACAAATCTAGCATTAGAGTAAACACTATTTATTGAAGGCATATTCTGTGCTTAGAATTTTAGATATATATTATTCACAAAACAACTCTTTGAATTAGAGGGTACTGTCATTATCCATTTTGAAGGCAAAGAAATCTAACCTCCAAGAGGATTTGTAATTTGTCCAAGGTCATCTGTCTGGTCAGTACCAAAACCAGGAATCAAATCTCACTTTGTCTGTTTCTAAGCCTATATACCCTTATCTGATTTCTACAAAGCCTCTCAGACAGATATAACCAAAAATGTCCCCAAAAGGAAAGTCACAACAACAGGAAGTGGTTTCTATGAATCTAGAAAAAAAGAGCTATATGGACTGATGAGAGTGTATCGGGCTTTTCCAAGGCCTCAATATCATTCAATTTTATTTATCTTCTTTGCACCGATCTTTTGCATTTCAACTCTGATCCTCCAAACGGGATGCCAAGCCCTCTTCCAGGTCATAGGCAAAATGTGTGCAACAGGGAGCCTTTGACATCCTTACTTTGTAGGCATTGGTCTTTACACTGTGATCCCTTCCAGCCTTGGAGTCTATCTCCCAGAATTCCCTTTATGTCACCTGTGGCATCTTTATCCACTGCTTCTGTGGAACTGATGCCAGACTCTGCCCTGTTTTGTCTTGATCTAAGTGACAATTCACAGCCATACTTCTGATGGCATGCACTTCCAACCCCCGGAGAAAACAATCCAGTCTGACCAGACCTACCCAGAGGAACGCTAAGACTACACCCACAGTGTCATGTCTACACTGCTAGACTAATCTTTCTTAAACATTAATCACATCTGGACCTCTAAGCCTGTCTCTCCATTCGTAAAACAAGATGGCTGAACTGGATGATCTCTAAGACTACTTCTTGCTCTCGAACTATTTTTTTCCCAGTATTCTGAAGAGAATGGAGAGAGGCTCAAAACGTCATTCTTTGGCATGCTTCCTTGACACAAAAGTTTGACTGAAAAAAACATATTTTTCGTTCAAGGTTTCAGTTATTAAAATCTGTCATGATACAATTTCAATATAAACTACTTAATCACAGAAGTACTTTTAAGCGACCTTGTTATTCTCACTCCATTTGATTTAAGTTATAATTTACATCCTTTGTACTAGGAAAGGGAAGTGTTTTTCTCTGAATACGTTTCCTGAGCTTAGTGGACCCATGGGAAATGTAGAATTCTTTGTGAAATGCAAACACCGTTTCCCTTACCGGTGTTCAGTTTTGTTTCTGTTTTTAAGGTGACTATAGTGACAGAATGCCCCCCAAATCTTGTTCTTGTTATGAAAATGACATTTTATTTCAAGGAGTAATGGGTGTGGGAAGACCATTTCAGAGGGTGATGTGAATCCAATATCAAAGTTTCAGGGTGCTGTCTGTCCTTCTGAGAAGTCAAGTTATTGCACATTGTGCTCTTCTGTCATATGGGGATGTTCACCTGGGAATTGTGTGTTGTTGATAGATTTTCACTTCTTCAAACTGGCACCAAGGAAAGTTTACCATGAGCTGATTCAGACATCCAAAGTAGCTAAATGTTTCTAATTTATCTTATATTTGTGCCAGGGCTCTTCTTTGAATTAAGTTATTATATATGAACCCATCATAGCATAGATCAAACAGCAGTTAGTCAATTTGATTAATGACTCTGTGTCTACATAGTTGTCAAACCCAACCCTAGTACTTACATATATACATACATATATAAGTAATGTATCATTTTCAGTCACCTTATATAAGCTATTTCCCAAATCAATTCACTGAAAGTCCCCTCGTATAGAATTCAATTTATGAATGTAGTTTTAAGACTCATCATCTTGACCCTCTGGATTATGTATCAGAAATTAATTTTAGAGATTCATGACACAAATGCTAAAGTTATAATTTATGAAATTTAAAACAGTGTGTGTGTGAGAGAGAGAGAGAGAGACAGAGAGAGAGAGAGAGAGAGAGAGAGAAAACTGGTTTAAAGAATATGGAATAATTCAGTTTTTTAAATTATTCTTTCCTCCTAAAAATACCAGATTATGTTTTGATACCTGGCTAAATGCAATGTTTCACTTTATTTTGTTGGTTTGCTTGCTTTCATTAGTTATTTTTTTCTTTCACATTCTATTTGCTCGCTTCTCTTATTCTCTCACCTCTCAATATCTGTTGTCTACCCATGAGCCCACTGTAATCCTATTTGACTGAACTAAGATACCATATTTTCCTCAAGTTTCTCTGGCCAAAATGCAGATATTTCCCATGAACCCTAACTTCCTTTTGGGGGGTATTTACCACTTCCTGGTAGCTTGGCTACTTCTGACTATTTTTGTGTGTATGTGTGTGTGTGGTACTGGGGATGTAACCCAAGGGCATTCTTCTACCTCTGAGCTACAGCCCCAGTCCTATTTTTTTTTTATTTTGAAACAGCATCTCACTAAGTTGTGAAGGGTCTCGCTAAGTTGCTGAGGTGGGCCATAAACCTGTGATCCTCCTGTCTCAGCATCCCAACTATTTTGTCAACATGTTTTGGTATTTTCCTTTAGGACAGCCCCATTTCACATCTCCCATAATACAAAGCACAAATACTCATGTTTCTGAACGGTGTCCAGAAAAGTTAATGTGTGAGAGGTGGAAGTCTGCAGTTGGAGGAGCCTATCCTGCTTTCTTGGTGCTACCACACCAACCAATAACATCATGTGCTTAACTCTAGTGTCTTAAAAATCATTGAAAAGTCCTATTATTGAGGTCCACTGAAGAGAGGACAATTCTTAGATGGAATGAGGATGTTCCTACTGTTCAGATGAAATCTTCCAGAGGTCTTTTTATCTTGCTTGACCCCATTCAGCCTCATTCCACCAACAGAAGAGTCCTACTTCACAATGGTTTATTTAATCTAAGACATATTCATATTCAGGGGTCGATGATATTGAGAAATAATTTTGCGAGCCGGGCGTGGTGGCGCACGCTTGTAATCCCAGTACTTTGGGAGGCGGAGACCGGAGGATCCGGGTTCACAGCCAGCCTCAGCTCTCGCTCTGTCTCTCTCTCTCTCTCCTCTCTCTCTCTCCTCTCTCTCTCTCCTTAGTGAGGCCCTCTGCAACCTCGTGAGACCTGGTTTCAAAATAAAGCATAAAAAATAGGGCCAGGGGTGTAGCGCGGAGGTAGAACGCCCCTGGGTTCAATCCCCGGTACCGCAAAAAAAAAAAGAGAAATAATTTTGCTAAATTAAGAATTATAATATCACTATGGTCAAGTTTTTCAGATTAATAAAACATTGTTATTATTGCTTATTTTACCTCTAGTACATATTTCTAAATTTATAAACAAGCCTGGATTTTGTTTTCCTTTCTCACTTTTCAGGACATGAAGACGTTTTCCAAAGACCCTAATACATAGTATGTGCTCAGTAATGCATACTAATCTATTGATTTACACTATTTTTCATGTTATTTGTTATATATGTGTTCAATAATCCCTGCAAAACAGGATGAGTTTCTGACTTCAAAGAATAGTATTTTAAAAAAGGAAAATGAATAAATAAGTAATAGCAATTCAAATTGATAATAACTTTCTTTAAAAAGACAGATAGAAACTCAGGTCTGTTTTTTATTTAAAGCTTGTCAAAAATAATTGACATAAAAACTGCATGTATTTAAAGTATACAGTTTTGTTTTAACATATGTATACAAACCCACGAAACTATCACCACAGTCAGGATGACACATCCATAAACTCAAACATTTCCTCCTACCTGTTTGTAGGTCTTTATTCCCACCCTTCCAAATCCCACCCAACCCACAGGCAGTTGAACATCTGATTTCTGACCCAATGAATTATT
This sequence comes from Glis glis, assembly GCA_004027185.1. Lineage (NCBI taxonomy): Eukaryota > Metazoa > Chordata > Mammalia > Rodentia > Gliridae > Glis > Glis glis. The sequence goes on from PVJS01037176.1 coordinate 14,385, forward strand.
TTCTATTTTCCAAAATTGTACATACCTGCAGATCATAAATGGTATGAGTACTTTCATCTTTCATTCACCATCATAATGATATTCATCCATGTTGTAGCATATGTCACTTCCATTTCTTTTTCCTGATAAGCAACATTCCATATATATGAAATATACCTGGATTTAACTATTTATTCACTTACTGGTAGATATTTGAGTTACTTTCAGTTTGTGGCTATTACAAATAAAGCTATGAACACTTATGAACTAGTTTTTGGTATGAAAATATGCTTTCATTTCACTTGGGTAAATACCTGGAAATAGACTGGCTGTGTTCTATGATTCATTTTTAAGAACTGCCAAACTCTTTTCCAAAATAGTTGTACCATTTTCCAATCCCACCAGCAGTGTATGAGAGTAACAGTTGCTCTGGTTGGCCAGTGCTTCTAATTTTAGCCATTCTAGTGGGAGTACACTGGCATATTCTTTCCGTTTTAATTTCCATTTCTCTAATGCATAATAATGCTGTGCAACTTACCATGTGCTTATTTGCCATCTGTACATTTTTTGCAGAAGTACCTGAGCAAACCTTTTTCCCATTTTAAAATTGGCTTCTTGTTTGTGTTCTTATTGAGTTTTAAGAGTTTTTCATAAATTTCAGATATAGATTTCAGTTGGATACATATTTTACAAATACATTTTCCCAGTCTATAAAATGCCTTTAATTTTATTGTCATTGTCACTTGTACATCAAAGGTTCCTAATTTTTATGAAGTCCATGTGTTGGCTTTTTCAGTGAATGTTGTACAATATTTAAGAAGCCTTTGCCAAGAACATGGATAACTAAGTTTTTTTTTGTCTTAGGTTTTCTTTTAAGTTTGTTAGGTTTTAGTTCATATTTAGGTTGTAATCAATTTCAAGTTACTTTTCATATGTGGTATGAGATTAAGAACTCTTTTTGCATGTAGTTATCTACTTGTTTAAGCATAATTGGTCATGAAGATTATCCCCATTGAATTGCCCTGTCAGATTTGTATAAAGTGAATTGAACATATATGTGCTGGATACACTACGGCTAAATACTCCATCCTGATCCATATTTTTGCACTATTTTCTTTGTAGTTTTTTAAAGTCTTGAAATCAGGTAGGTTAAGTCCCCCGTATTTGGTCATCTCTTTCAGAGTTATTTTGGCTCTTTAGGCCCATTTCCCTCTGACAAAAAAATTAGAATTAGTTTTCAATCACACCCCCCTCAAAATTGTGAACAAATCTAAATTAGAATTACATTGAATCAGTAGATTAATTTAGAGAAAAATTGCCATCTTGACATAACTAATAATTCCTATCCGCACAGTATATTTCTCTACTTATTTAGTCTTCTTTAATTTCTCTCAGCAATATTTACTAGTTTATAGTGTAAAAATCTTACACAGAGTTTGACAAATTTATCCCTAAATATTTCATATCTTATATGTGATTGTAAACAGTATTGTATTTTTTATTTCAATTTCCAATTGTTCATTGCCAGAATATAAAAACAAAATTAGTTTCTGTGAATCAATCTTATATCCTGAGACCAGTCTAAACTCATTTATTAGTTCTAGTCACATATTTATAGATTCTCTAGGATTTTCTATACTGATGATAAGGTAGTCTGTGGATAAAGACATTTATGATTTTTGTTCTAATCTAAAAGTCTTATTTCTTTCCTTGCCTAATAAACTAGCTAGAACTTTGGGGACAGGGTTGAGCAGAAATATGGAGGATAGGCATTCTTTATTCTTTATTCTCGATCTTAGGAAGAATAATTTTGTTTTAACCATTAAGGATGATGTTAGAAGTAGGTTATTTCCTAGATGCTCTTTATCAAGTTGAGGAAATACTTCTCTATTTCTACTTTCCTAAAAGCTTTTATAAGGGTGAGTACTGGATTTTGTCTATTTTTGTCATCATATTTAGATAATCATATGGGTTCTTTTTAGGCTGTTAATATAGTAAATTACATTGATTTGTTCTAGTAGACTTTATTTTTAAAACGGTTTCAGAGATGCAGAAAAGTTGAGAAGGAATTGGTTTCCATATATCCTGCATCTAGTTTCTCCTATTATTAATAGCTCACATTAGTATAATGCATTTGTTATAATTAATACATGAATAATGATAAATTATTATCATCTAAATTCTACAGTTTATTTAGAATCCTTTCATTTGTACCCTATATCCTTTTTCTGTTGCAGGATCCCATATAGTATACCACATTACATGTAAATGTCATGTCTTGGCTGGGGCAGTTTTTCAGACAGTCCTTTATTGATGACCCTGACTGATTTAGAAAGTAGTGGTCCATCAGGTTTCTAGAATGTACCTACTGAAACATATCTGATGATTACTCTCATAATAAAACCGTGTTTATGGGTTGAGAGGAATAATATAGTGGTAAAGTACCATTTTATATCACATCAATTAAAGGATATTTAATATCAATATCTCTTGTTACTATTGGTGTTAACCTTGATCTTCTTCCTCAGAAAGTGTTTATTAGGTTTCTCTGCTGTAAAGATACTCCTTTCCTCCCTTGTATTACTGTACTTTCTGGAAAAAAATTACTATGCAAACCCTACACTTGAATAGTGAGGAGATACGTTTCACCTCCATGAGGGAAGAATAGTTATGTAAATTATTTTTAATGTTTCTGCACAATGAGATTTGTCCTCCATTTATTTATTTGTTTAATCAGTATTGACTCAGGAATATTAATTCAATTATTAGGGGGTATAATCCAATAGTACTTTTTTTCTCAAATTGTTACAGATCTATGTTAAGCTAAACAAAAGTTCATACCTGTGTCTCCAACTATCATCCATTATCATGTGGATCCCTTATTCTAGCCTCCTCCTTGTGTTTATCTATAAACTTTCACTTCCAACAGTGAGAAAGCTGTTCCCACCATTTACCATTCATTTGCTTAATGCACAATTCTAGTATACACGTACAGCAATGTCAGAATTGATCATCGTTACCACTGTGGGAGAGAGCTTTATAGACTCAGGACAGTGCTCATGCGCAGTACTTTTTGCATTTCATCTTACAGAGTACTTATTTCCAAAGTTACATAGGTCAGCACCTTCTTTTCCCTCCCCGCTTCAGATAAGTTGTTTTATACATTTATAACACAAATAGATTTATACATTTATAACACAAATAGATTCTCGTCTGCAACCCTTCTGGGGATTCTCCAACCTCCTAAATATTTTTTTAACTGCATACAGGAAGAGTAACTGTGGAGTTCAATTGGTTTTGAAAAACAAATACTTTTTTGTAACAGCTGTTGTACTATCACACAGAATAACTTCACTGCCCTAAAAATCCCCTGTATTTCACCTATTCCTCATCTCCCACAAACCACTCACCATATTGCTTTCTAAACACTTTTGGCTTTTCCAGAATGTCACATAATTGAAAACATACAAGGCATAACCCTTTACATTTGATTTGGCAATATGCATGGAAGCTACTTCCGTGCCTCCCTGACTTGATAGCTCATTTTATAAATCACTAAATAATATTCTATCATATGGATCTACCATACTTTGTCCATTCATTCACTCATTGAAGGACATCTTTGTTGCTACGAGTTTTTGTCAAAAATGAATAAAGCTGCAATAGACATCTGTGTTCAGGTTTTTGTATAAACATAAGTATTCAAATCAATTGGATAAAAGCCTAAAAGTGTAATTGCTGGACAGTATGTTAGTTTTGTAAAAACACTGGCAAACTGTCTTCCAAAGCAGCTGTAACGTTTTGTATTCACACCAGCGATGAATGTTGCTGTTGCTCCACATCCTAACATTTGCTTTTGTCTGTTTCGTGGTGTGTCTGACTGTTTGTTTTTAGCCATTCTAATCGAAGTGTAGTAGTATTTCATTTTTAAATTTGCAATTCCCCAGTGACAAATGATGCGAACACCTTTTTACATGCTTCTTTTCCTTGTATATCAATATATAAGGTATCTGTTTATATCTCTTGCCCATCTTTACTGTATTTTTGTTTGTTTTATTGTTGAGTTTTAAAAGTTCTTTGTAATATGTTAGATACAAGTCCTTTGTCCGATGTATATTTTACAAATATTTTCTCCCAGTCTGTATCTCGCTTTTTGAGTCTCTTAACATTGGCTTTTATAATACAGTGGTTTTAAATTTTAATAAAGCCTAATTTATCAACTTCTTCTTTCATGAATCATGCTCTTGATGTTGTAGCTCAAAAAAATCATTACTAAATCTAAAATCTTATAGATTTTCTCCTATTGTTCTCCTGTCATTCAAATATATATAAGGAACTAAAAAGCCTTGATAACAAACAACAACAAAAAGCCCAAATAACCTAATTAAGTAGACACACAACAGTGATATGGGTCAATCACCAGTATTGTTTCCACATTTTTTCACATTTGTTGCCCGTATATTAGTGCATGCAGAACGGATTTTCTGGACCCAAAACAACATAGATTGTGGCACAGAAGATGGGAACATTCATGTTGGTGTATATGAAACTAGAGAAGAATTTCAGAAAGAGCAGCGCCATGCAGAAAATAAATGTGAATGTATCCTCCAAGGAGAATTATGTCCTGAAAGAAAAAAAAAAGCAGCTATTCATCACAATGCAAGACTTCAAAATAGAGTTAATGTTCATGAAAGCTGGCCATATCTTACAGACTACCTCTGTGCAGTTGTCCATAATCTATTCCTCTAATACACTTTGTATGCAGTTTTTCTGGTGTTGTTTTGTTTTTTCCTTCCTTTTTAAGTTTCTTTCCTACTACTTTAAATTATCAGCATTACTTTTTACAATGGGCCATATTTCATCTCTGAATCACTTCCAATACTAGTAAAGATTGTTAAGGAGTTCTAATTCATTCATGCATGTTTTGAAAAATTCACCCCATGAAGGTGCATTATCATAACACTGATGTTGTCTGTAGGCATTGTATTTGTGTAAGAATGCTGAAACTTTTTCGATTAATGAGGAGATGTCTTTATGTGCATCCGTATTTGTGAGAGATAACATTTCTGAAGACCTCAGCTGTTTGGGAGCCTGCGTGTTGAAGTGGGGCGACCCATGAGACTCTTTGATCAATTTGGTCAAAAGACAGGATGCTCAGATGACCACAGTTCTAAAGCTGGGTGCACATGATCACCAATCTCCGTGATAGGTGTTTATACACTCCACTTTTTTACCTATTTCTTTATGGATACATTTTGTTCACTCATAACTGCTATGTGTATGAGAATATTGTTAGTATTCCCGAGTGTTCGTGCTTGCAAAAATGCATTATCACCTATGTTACTGTGCAAAATGGCCTATAAAGTGTTTTGTTGTGTTTTTATATTCCTCAAATAAGTATCCTTTTTTTTTTTTTTTTTTGCGGTACCGGCGATTGAACGCAGAGGCGTTCTACCTCCGCGCTACGCCCCCGGCCCTATTTTTTATACTTTATTTTGAGACCAGGTCTCACGAAGTTGTGGAGGGCCTCACTAAGTAGAGAGAGAGAGAGAGGCAGGGAGAGAGAAAGAGAGAGGAGAGAGAGAGAGAGAGAGAGAGAGAGAGTGTGTGCGCACGTGTGCGCATGCGCGAGCTGAGGCTGGCCGCGAACCCGGATCCTCCGGTCTCCACCTCCCAAAGTACTGGGAGTACACGCGTGCGCCACCACGCCCG
>PVJS01037177.1:0-20068 GCA_004027185.1 Glis glis
TTCTCTAGTTCTCTCCATTTCCCTGCAAATGATGTGATTTTGTTCTTCTTTGTGGCTGCGTAAAATCCATTGTGTACATATGCCATAGTTTTGTAATCCATTCCTCTGTTGATGGACACCTTGACTGGTTCCAAAGTTTGGCAATTGTGAATTGTGGAGCTATAAACATAGATACACATGCATTAGTCTCTAATTTGTATACGCATTTGCCCATATCCCCATGTAAACTCCTGCTGTAGATGATTTCAAACTACCAACATGATATCACTTGATGCGAAGGTGGGAAGAAGTGTGCTCAGTAGGTTCTTCTTCTTCTTCTTCTTCTTCTTCTTCTTCTTCTTCTTCTTCTTTTGTTTTTTGATAATGGAGATTGAATCCTGGGGCATTCTACCTCTGAGCTGCATCCCTAACCATTTTTTAATATTTTTTATTAAGGTTTCATTAAGTTGCTGAGGGTTTCACTAAGTTGTTGAGGCTGGCCTTGAACCTGTGATCCTCCTGCCTCAGTCTCCTAAGTACTGGGTTTATGGGTATGGGCCACCACAACTGACTCAATTGGCTTTTCTGAGCTGAGCCCCTAAGGAGCCAGCTCTAGCACACTGCTACTCCCCAAAATCTAGACATGCTTTGAGGATTTTATCAGGCCTTATTCACATTGGAATTGCTAGAGGTAAAAAGCCAACAGAAAATACATATTCCCTATTGGATAATGGTTTTGAAAATTTTATAGACTAATTAGAAGTTTAGCATAATGTTTAGAAATGTGGAGTCCTGAGATCTAGTCAAGATCCTGGTAACTACCAGCCACCTGACTCATGCCAAATTTTTGCCATAGAATCAGCTTCCTTTTGTCTAAAATAAAGATGATAAAGCTTGCTCTGCTGTGGTTTTTGTTTTGTTTTGTTTTTTCTTGATAGTGAAAGCACTGGTTGTTAGCCGGACATGGTGGGCATGCCTGTAATCCCAGTACTTGGAAAGCTGAGATGGGAGGATTGGAGTTTCAAGAAAACCTCAGCAGCTTAGTGAGACTCTCAGAAACCTAGTAAGACCCTATTTCAAAACAAAAAAAATAAAAAGGGTTGGGGGCATAGCTCAGAGGTAGAATGCCTCTGGGTTCAACCCCAAGTACAAAAAAAAAGAGAAAAAAAGAGAGAAAGAGCTTGTTGTGTGCTTGGTAAAGTGAAAAGGGATATATAAGGAAAAGCTAAATGTGTTCATGGTTTATTCAATTATTGGTATAGTCTGCTGAATATTTCTTGATGTTACCATAAGGCGACACAACGATGTACATAACAGAATACACAGAATCATTCTCCACTAGATTGTGATTAGTATTTTCATGAGGAAATCCCATCCCAACCATTTGTGGGGAACAAATGTTTTTCCTGAATCTTGAGAAAAATCAGTCAAGAAATGAGGAAAAGAAGAAAAAGTATTATCACTTTCCAGTGTGGATTAAAGCTTAACGTTGATATGTGCTAGATTTTCCAATGACAGGGACAGAGGGAGCACAAGAGAACACGATGATTAATATACCTGAGAGGAATGAGCAGTGCTCACGGAAGACCGCCAAGACAGCGATGGCATTAAGTGACCGCCAAATGCTCATCACTTTCTCCCCTTGCTACAAACAGTATCCCATGGAAAACTTCCTCAACATCCCACACAATTTGTAGCCAAGACCTCATCTAGTCTTTATCCTCCCTCTCCTTCCCAACCATACTTTATTCTAGCACATCGAGCAAAGGGAACATAATCACTTGCCCCCAATAGAAATCTAGACTCAGCTGAAAACAAGCAAATGAGAACAGAAAGAAAGTCCCTGCGTGTGTGTAGTACTTTCATTAGGTCCTCTGACGAACAATAATTAGGCTTGCTCCTACCAATGTCGGGCTCTGGGTAGCTGGTCCAATAGCTAATTCACGTAAAGGAAAATAAACAGTACACGTGAACCCCTGACTTTTACATCCTCCTTTTTGCATTCCTCCTTTCCCTTTGTGACTTCATGCTGGTTTGCAATTTTTGTTTTAACCACTGTGGTTAATTCTAAGACACAGTCAATCAACTCATAGCTTCCTCAGTAATGGAAGTACCCCTAAATAAAACTGCATAAAGCTCAACGCTTGCATTGAAAGAATCTCTACCAGTGTTTCCATCTGGTATTTAGCTGGCTACCCTTCATTGAAGTAACATTTGCAGCATAATTAATGAAATAAGCATTTCTTCTAACTTACCTAAATAGCTCTGTAAGGTGACTTGGAAACCACCTGTGCCTTTATGAGAAAGTCTTGCTACCCAAGGGGTCGGAGGCCTTACCACATAACCCTGGCAGCAAATGATTACACCCGGGGTCTGTGACTGAGGCCTGACAGGCAGAAAAATACACATACCTCGTAATGCATGTCAACAATTTTACTATCTGGTACAAATGGAAACTTGCTAAATTTATTCCTTAAAACACTTTTTATGCTTTTCTTGGTTCTGGCTTAGTGGTAATGTATTTAAATGTCTGGGAGAAATATTCAAAAGAATGAAACACATAACTTTAGTTGAGATGCCTACATTTCAAACCAAATACTGGCAGATCAGTGAGTATCTGGGCTAATACTATCCTTATTTGATTAGGATAATCCAGGGATCCTACCTTTTAACCAATCAATATTTTTTAGGGTTGTGGTTTTCAGAAGGCAGGTGATAATTTTGGAGATAACATCTCAAGGTGCTGCTGACATTGAGATACATATTTAATATGTTCCTGGAGTGGCAACATAGCAATGTTAGAATCTCCCCCTGGAAATACACAGACATGCGCATGCTACTAACCTTTAAATTCCTGAGGTCTCAGTATGGATTTAGCAAACTGGCTCTTATTAATGTCAGTGAACATTTGAAAAATTTAAGGGATGGGGAGTGAATACCTTTCCTTTGGATGGTTATGTCTGTTCGGTATAGAGAAACCCCTGAAAAGGAAAGGAAAGAAGCGCTTCTCCACCCAAAGATCAACAGTGAGGACAGGAGGAAGGAGGGGAGGATGGCTAGAGCAGTGAGCTGCCGGTTCACCTGCATCAGCATCTGCTTTTACCTACACAGAGAGGGAGTTCCCAGGAAAACAGGGCAGGTAGGGAAAACAAAGGTGAAAGCATTAGACTTGGGTTTTTGTAAATGTCATTAAAATATATCTATTTTAATTTCACATGGCTAAAATTATCTGCTTGCTTTGTATTAATTTTGCCTTGACTGAAATTAGTTGTCAGACCTGTTTATAGCCTAATTACCTTTTTTCCTGAAAAAAAGGAGGTAAGAGAAATAACAATAAATTTATAATGCAAAAGCTACAAGTTTGTGTATTAGTATAGATTAAAGATGGTTCCAGGGACAGGGTTTGAAAGTAATTTAAGCAAATCTGAGAGATTCTTATTTTTCGGAAGACTAAGATTTTACTAGTTCTCTCCTCATCGTTTAGTGTCATGATTATTTCTTAAGGCCACAGACACTTGAGTGTTAGCAGTGTGCTGGGTAGTGGCAGTTGCCGTTGTCTATTTTATTTGTTCGTTTATCAAGTCAGCTGGATAATCAAATGTTTACAGTCAGGACCACAGGTTTGCAGAAAGTTTCTGTTACCAAATGAACAGCAAACATTTATGTATTTGTTTCCATCACTTCTACTCCAGTAGAGTATGCATCTACTCTGAATGAATAGATTATATCTACTCTGCCATCATAGTCACTCACAGTCATAGACAATATGCAAACAAATGAGTATAACTGCGTTCCAATAAAACTTTATTTACAAAACCTGGCAGTGAACTGGATTTGGCTCACATGCCATAGTTTGTTAACCCCCTGCTCAAGGCAATTCAACCAATGGAATGTGAAAAGAAAGTAATTTATGCAAAGCACTGCAGAGAGTAAGTGTTCAACAAATATATTTTGAATAAAAATTAGTATCATTTAAACTAAACACAAGCACACACACACACACACACACACACACACACACACACACTTTAAACATACAGGGACATGAAGCTACCTCCAAGTTAGAATCAATGGATTAAAAAACAATCTGCTGTTTTAGTGACTTCTTAGAATTAACAAAATAAGTAGCAAACAAACTTTAGGGGGACATAGAGGAATGATAACCAAATGCACAGTTCATGGAAGCCAAGTGAAGGGCAAATTCCTCTGCATATGCAATTGGGTATAGAGACTGCCAATGAATTATACAATAGTATATAATAACTGAGGCTTACAACTGTCTTTCTGCCATCAAAACAAGGGAACATTTCAGAAAGCATTGGCCAAGTCAGAGAGATGACAAATGTATTTTTTAAAGATATGCATCAAAATATGTATTTTTGTGGTATTGGGGATTGAACCCAGGGGTGTTCTATCTCCGAGCTATACCCCCAACTCTATTTTATTTTTATTTTGAAACAGGGTCTCACTAAGTTGATGAGAGTCTCACTACTTGTTGAGGCTGTCCTTGAACCTATGATTGTCCTGTCTCAGCCTCCTAAGTACTAGAATTTCAGGCGTGCACCACCCAAAATAATTTCCTTTTGAAAGGATGAGCTTCAGATCATAAGTGAGCGCCAGATTTGGGAAGCAAAGTTCTGGGTCTCAGTCCCAGTCCTGCTTCTTGCCCTATAGCCAGCATGTCCTCCTCATCTGTATTACAGGGTTGAACCAGAGGATCCATGGTCCTCAAGGACTCCAATGCTAGCTCCAGCTAGCATTTAGTGAGAGGACCCCTGACTTTTTCTATTATGCTTTTTACCTAAGGGTGTAATGTTGAATTGCCTTTTTTTCTCTTCTACTAAGCAAGTTTCCATTCCACTCTCCCCACCCCACATTAATCTCCTCACAGCAAGAGTCTCATCTTAAATGTTAATGCAGCTCCTCTCCCTACAGGTAGCCTGGGACGGTACATAGCCAGGACCACAGCCAGAAGGGCTTCTCTCTAGGCCAAGCCTGCAAAGTCGTCCTGAGCGTCCTGCACTCTCCTCAGCTGGAGGGGTTTCCCTGCTCAGTGTCTGGCCCATTGCCAAGAAGAGCTGTCCAGCTGTAAGCCTGATTTTATATAGTTATTTTCACTTATTTTTTATTTTGCAAAATGTAAACGAATCTGTTTAGCTAGGAAATCATGTCCCTTGAAAGTGATTATAACCTAATTTGACATGCAGTATTTGTACACTTATTCTAGTGTTATGATGAATTTACTGTGTTTACATAAATAGAGATTTATGTATAATTACCACAAGATAATGTAAAGAATTGATCATATGAAATTCCCCAAAATCGCATTTGGGTGATCTTTTTTATTCAAAAGTAAAATTTCTTTGGAAATGAAATGGATCTATTTCTAAAATGTTCTCTAAATCTTCTTTGAGAGTCTCTCATTCAACAATTCTTGTGTGACCATTAATTGATACTGTCAAATGATTGGCTGTGTACCTAATATGTGCCAGGCACCAACAGAGATAGACGAGGCATGTTTCTGGCCTTTTAAAGTATTACATGTAAACAAGTCCAGAATGATTTCATGGAAAAAGGTGAAGTTCTGCCTTGATCTTGTCTGCTAATTTTTTTTTATAATCAGTGTGTTTTCTTCATGAGAAACACAATGGAAGTAGTGAAAAAAATTGGCATAGAAAAATATCAAGAGAAGAGCGAGACAACAATAATTAATTTCTGGAGAAAGAGCTGCACATATATTAAAGTTTCCCCTGGATTATATCTATTGGAAAGGGAAGGATTTTCCACAAATCATAGAATTTTACTAAAACTAGGAAAGAACTAAAGAATGATTCAATAGTTCTATGCATACATACCAATTTCAGAAAAACCTGCTTGTCTATCTTCCTGAGGGTAAATCAGTGTTTCTCTTTGTTCTTATTTGTTTCCCTTCATTTAATTAGTACCATATGTTCAGCTCTGTCTTTAAATATTGGGGGTTAAAAATGAGGCGAAAGGGCTGCCATAGTACCCCAAGCTGTGTGTACAGTGAGAAGAGGGCTGACAAAATATCCACAAAGTCCTCCTTTTTAGAAAGTGAAGATGTGTCTGCATGTGTAGATTTTATAAACACCATCCTCTTGTATCATATCCGCTGGATGTCGGACACTCAAAGATGAGGAAATATGCATCTTCATTTCTCCACGGAGTATCATTCTTCCATCATTGCATTGAAAACCTCCCCTCAAATTCTCGGGCTTTTCTCTTTATCGTGTTTTCTAAAAGACAAATGACATTTCGACACAGTTATAAAATAATGTCCTCAGTGAAATACAACTTCTGTGTTTTTCTTTTAGCATGACTTATATACAATTCCTATCCAAAAACTGTCACAGCAAGGGACAGAGACTCCAGAATGGAATGGAATTCTAGAACTGCCTATGGTTTTCTTAAAGAAAAAAGTCACCATGTTCAACTCAGTGTTCACAATTAATATTTAATACTCAAACATCTTTCAATAAAATCTGATTGAATACTTCAATGAAATTTTATTAATATCAATGATCACTGACTACAGTACTTAGTATACTCAATGGTCCATAAGTTCAATTACTTTATCTTAAAGTAAAATATTAAAAGTACCCATCATTTGGCAATGAGGTCCAAAGAACTAAGAACTATTGTTTATTATAATGAGCATGGTATTATACCTCTATTTGTTCTACTATTTATTTCAAAACTCTTTTCCATAATTTAATTTTTCTTAAACCATAAACTAGGGAACCTTTAAAACATAACACTCTATAAGTCAGCTGATTAACTGTGTATACCCTACTTGAGCTATAGGTCCCATTCAGGTCCAAGGTGTGTTTTGTCCTCCCATGACAGATGTAGTTCAGGGTAATGTTGGTAAAGAATCAGAATCATGTGCTTTGAATCCCAGTTTAAGCAAGTTGTCCAGACTTTCCACACTTTAGTTTCACTTTCTGTAGTTCTCGTTTTCATGAAGATTGGAATAAATTATTCACCAAGTGCACTTAGAAAGCACCCAGCCAGGCACATGGTAAAAACACAGGAAATGCTCTCTGGTTGTATTTGACATAGTAATGGTCATGCTGGCTTTGGGTGGCACTTGTTTACACTCACTGTTATATTTTTCTTGCTTATTTATTCAGTCTCTTACCTAAATTCTGTTCCCTTATAAAATATTATCAATGCTAATGAGAGCCTAAATTAGTGATGATTATCCATTTAAGTATGTATTCTTACACACACACACACACACACACACACACACACACAAACACACACACCCTAATATATCCACTATATTTTTGTCTTCCTTCAAGGTAGTTAATTGTGAAGTGATTGTGTTCATAACCACTTTCTTGCCTATTTGTTTTTTCTCATGGGAAACCCTATACATTAAGGGTGACACTACCAACAGTGTATGAAACTTCCTGATTTAAAACAAACTTTTTATGGTGGTACATGCCTATAATCCCAGCATTGGAAGACTGAGACAGAAGGATCATAGGTGTGAGACCAGCCTCAGCAACTTCATGAGACCCTATTTCAATTTTTTTTAAAAAATCTCTTTTTGTCTACCTATCTTCTTTGGCCTACTTTCCTTCCTAATTGACTCTACTTACCCAACCACCCAAACTACAAAAGATGAGCTTGTCTACAATACAAAACTTCCAATTTTTACCTCCCCTCCCCTTCCACCAATTAGTGCTTATTAAATTCCTACACTAACTTTGCTTATTTTGAACATGAGTTCTCTATTTTTAATAATCATATTAAGAGATGATTTCTCTTGCTATATCTGTTGCATTTTCACAGTGTCATATCCAAACCGACTTGACACAGTCTCAAGAGGATGACAGGAAGTTCCTAAGGAGAGTCTTCTCAGGCGGGGGAGTCCGTTAGAGTGCCACATGTCCCAATTTTGAGGCGATTGCCCCAGTTTTCACATGCTATCTCCCCCTGTGTTCCCAAGAGCAGATCTAATGTTCCCTTCCTCCAGGTCCCTATTGATTGCCTGAACTGTGATAACACTGCTTGAAATGATGAAGAAATGGGGTAGAATTGGAGGCATTCAAATTAAAAGCATGTCAGATGAAAATCACAGGCCAATAGTAGACATTTTATGAGGCCTCCCAGAGAGTTGTCCAGTTTTCTTCAAAATATTAGCTGGTTACTTAACATCCTCTATTGTCTTCACTTAAAAACATTGAATCAGGAAACTTTGCTTAATTTTACTAAATAAGATACCTAGAAAGTAGAATCCCTCTTCTTTTCAATTGGCATGATGAGGAGAAATCATTCTCTTGGATCAGTTGTCTTTCCACACTGGAAGAAATGCTATGTACTAGATGTCTATATTTGGTCTGTTGGTTAAAATATACAAAAAAATTTCCCTCATTGCATGTTCATCAAATTTTTCAATTGGTGAATGTGAGAAATAGTTTTGTTTTTGTTTTAATTTCTCTACTCTCTAAAATGCAAGTTTTTGTTTTAGACAAAAATAAAATACAAAAATAATAGGAGTATCTTATTAAAAGTTGCATTGAGTCCTAAATAAGGTTAGGACAGAGCTTGATTCAAAGTAGGACCAACACTTCTCTGGGTTATCTACAAACATAACATTTTCCTGCTGTGGTACATCTGAAGGAAAAGACAATGTTAGAGGTGGAATTTATAAAAAAATGACATACATGGAGAAAAATTAATGCTTCTAATACATAGTTTATTATTAGAAGAGAAACAAAGTGATGGAATAATGTCCTCTAATGACATTCCTCCAACAGCTAGAACACCTGCTCCAGCATTGCTATCTTTCAGGTTTGCTTTCCTTGGTTGGAAGAGCTACTTACTGTTAGAACAATCCACATGAAGCTATTTACCAAGGTGACTAAAATACTTTCTGTTAGGTGGCAAGTCATCCCAAATTGGAAGATCAAGTAAGAGTCTGAATGCTATATCTGGGTGTTGGAGTGAGCACCTACTGGAAACATTGCTAAATATTTGTATCCTAACTGCACATGCTCCTAATGTAGGGCTCAGACTTGAAATCTTCACCAAAGCTCCGCAGGTTATCTTGCAAATGGGCTCTCTAGATTTTCAGTATAAACAGCCTGGGCTAGGTGGTGTCTCTTCTCTCTGCCTAGATGTCAATGATTGATCCAAAGATGAAGGTCCTGGTCATTTCCCAGCTCTGAATTCTCATTTGACCCACACAAAATGTCATCAGTTTCTGGGTCCCCATTTATTTCTATTTCAGGAGAATAAGTTCACCTTATTTATCATAGGCATCAAATACAGGCAAGAGATGTAAACATAGATGAAAATTTGCAAGGAAAAAAAATTCTCCTTCATTGGAAATGGGAAGAGAATAAAGAAGTGAGGATTTTGGAAGACGTAAGAGTGTTGTCTACTCTCAAGAAGAGATACGATTCCTTAGATTTGGGGGAGGAGAAAAGTTGGAGAAGAAGAGAGGGAAACCTAGAAACAGGTTAATCTTACTCGCGCTAGCTCTTGAGGATGGAGCAGGGAAGGGTCAGGAGATAAAACGCTCAGATATCTTTTCATTGCCAGAAAGCAAGGAAGACATATGGTGGATCTCCAGGGAGATGGCAAGGCTATTCATAAGATTGTATCTGCATGGTCCTTCTAGGTGATGGGCTCTCAAACTTTGAAATTTTTCACCCCAGCACAACACAAGAACCATGATTCTCCAGTGAAGGAGGGAAATGCAGAAGAGCCCATGGGAGAACCTGAATGCCTTACAGGTTAGGAATAAGGAGTGCCTTGGTGTCAATATGGATGGATTTTAGACTAGCAGGCCTGGCACATGCCATGGTGGACAGATTCCAACCAAGGGCAGATGTTCCAATCCTTCCAGCCGCCTCCATAGTACCACTGAGGTACCCAGAAACAAGAGGCAAACTCAGAGATTTGATGAGAGGAAGTTGAAATGACTGAGACTGCATTTTTGTTCCCTGGAGATCAGAGCCGTGAAATGGAGAATCATTTACACTAAAATAGTTACATTTTCTTACACACCTGACTTTGTGGGTTTAACGCCAAGCCTACCTCGTAATAATTTTGATTAATTACCTTTTATCTTCCACCTCATTGAGCAGGTGCACTGTGTTCCTCCAGTGCTTGCTCTTGTCTGATTCTGTCTCCATCTATCTTCTCTCCATTTCTTCCTTTCATTCTTCTTTCTCTCCCATTCTCCTCCAGATCTTTGCACCTCATTCTGCTTCCTAATCCTCAGTGTACACAGCAAGATGACCTGGAACATAAAATTGGGGCTGTTGGTCTCTGCTTTTATCATGTGTTCTCCACGCTCTGCTGTGTCCATGGTGTTTTCTGATATTTTATAACCACTCTCTTGTTCTCATCTGCTCTCCTAGTAGTTTTCTGCACTTTCCTATTTTATTTCTGTGGTCTCTAGGACTTTTCTTTGATTTTACTAATGAAAACATTTCCATTGAGCAAAATATCTTTTAAAAAAAGGAAAAGGAAAAAAAAGCAACAACAACAATAAAATTCTCCACCTAAATTTGAATATGCTTCCAAAATGGAAGATTCTACACAATCACCTCCCACACTAGACTCTCATATAAGTTTCAGTCCAAATGAACCTGGATCTTTACTAAATTCAAACCCTCTTAATCTGATCTAATTCACTGCTTTTGCACATACTGTTTCTCTACTTACCCTGACTTCTGTGGTTCCCTCCACCTGTGCTAATATTAATATGTGCTTGAAGATGTTCTTGAACCATTCCTGTTCATCCCAGCCCATATAGTCACTCCCCCTAATTTCCAACTCTTCTTGGACCTTAACAATGCACTATAATATAAAGTTATTTATCTTTTATCCATACACACTTTCCCCTCCCCAGTGAGAAAATTAACTATTCAGAGTTAGGGACTTGTGTTTTTATTGACAATAAAAACAGTGCTATGTATGTAGCAGGGTCATCCTTAAAGATGGATTAAATAATATATTTATTGAATGAATCACTGATATTAACTCAATACATGTTTATTAATTAAATCATGAAATATGGAAGAAACAAAGCAAGTACAGATTGAATAAATGAATCTCTGAAATCAGGCCTATGGACTGCCCAGATGTTCTTACCCACAGGGAAAGTTCCACAGCTCCAAGTCACAGTTAGATGATATTTACAAGGCTTAATACCATCTTTACTAAATTATCTCAAGTTTTTACTGATATCAAAAATAAATGTTTTTGTCATGCAGCCTAATTTATAATTCTTGGCATATATGAGGGTTTTATTCACAATATGACTATTTATAATCATTCTTCTTGCTTTAATACAATTTAACTCAGAGTTACTATATAGAGGTCACTGGAATTTTTTGAGGGCCTAGCAAAGCCAAACATATTTCTGAAGCAAATCTAGGCCAGAGGGCCTTATTTTGCAAATGGGGACAGGGGGTACAGAAAGGTTAAATAATATGTTCCAAAGACACACACCTAATTAGTAGAAAGATCTGGTATAGAGCTGAGAATGTGGTTTACTGGTATATCGCTTGCCCAACATGTACAAGGCCCTGGGTTCGATCCCCAGCCCCCCCCCCAAAAAAAGGAAAAAGGTCTGGTCTGGAATATAGATCTTAAGTCCCTATTCCATATTCTTTACTATATTCTACTGCCTCAGTAAAAGAATGAAAAGACAATCTGCAGTATGTCTGTTTTCCCCCAAATCTTTTGAATGCTATAAAATATTATAGCATAATCTAAACTCTGTTGTATGTAGGAGAAACAACTTTCAGCACCATAAGGAAGTCCCTGTGGTGGTTCCTCTCCACTAAGGCAGGATTGGAATTAGCATGAACATGTGAGCCAGGACTCCCAAGTTAGCCAAAACCTGTGCTGTGACACTGGCCACACAAGTGCAGGGTATCCAAGTTAGAAGGAACTGCAACCACCCCACATTTGCTTTGCTATCCACAATCCTCAAGTATCTAGCTCTCCTTATTCAAGGACTTCTTCTGCTTGTCTACTATTGACTGTTTCCCTTCCAAAATCATTTTGAGGCCCTAATCCCTAGTTGTGATGCTATTGATGGTATTTGAAGGTGAGACCTTTAGAAGGTAATTATGATTACATATGGTCAGAAAGGTGGAGTCCTCGTGATGGGATTAATACCTTTAAAAACAGAGAAAGATGCACAGGCTCTTTCTTTCCTCCTTGGTGCATAAACCAAGGAAGGCCATGTAAACACAGAAGGAGAAGACTGCATCTGCAACTCCCACTGAGGACTGAATCCATTGGTGCCTTGATCGTGTACTCCCCAGCCTCCAGAACTGTGAGAAATAAGTCTATTGGTTCAGCCATCTAGTCTATGGTATTTTGTCTGTCATACACAGCCTGAGAATGCTAAAGTACCATCCAATTCCCCTTGACTTATCTGACTTTAAATCCATCTCAGTTTTGTGTTAAGAGTAGGGCTAATGACCTGTTTCTCCAATGTCATATACATACCTATTAACAGAGGCTTTCTAATGACAATGACTTAATTTACTAGCACAGGTAGCCAATCCAGATAAAAGCTTAACTAACTAGCACAGGATGGACTATTCATAATTGCCCAGATATGGAAAGGACCTAAGTATCCATGGATAGATATATGTATATATCTCACATACCCAGTGGAATATAGTCAGGCTTTAAAAAGAAAGAAATCCTGTCATTTGCAACATGGATAAACCTGGAGGATATTATATTAAGTGAAATAAGCCAGACACAAAAAGACAAACACTGCATGATCTTACTTATATGTGGAATCTAAAAAATAATGAGCTCATAGAAACAGAGTAGAAGGGTAGTTACTAAGAGGCAAAGATGTATAGAAAGTGGTAGGTTTCCTCAAAGTGTATAAGCTTTCAGCTATAAGATGAATAAGTTCTGGGGATCAAATATGCAGCATGGTGACTATAGTTGATGTTAAGTATTTTATAGCTGAAATTTGCTGAGAGTATTCCCATCTCCATGTACACACACACACACACACACACACACACACACACACAGTAAAGTTACTAGAAGTGTGAGAGATTGGATATCTTAACTAGCTTAAATGTGGTGATCATTTTACAATGTATATGTATATCAAAACATTATGTTGTTTAACTTAAATGTATATAATTTTTCTTTGTCAATTATATTTCAATAAAGCTGAGGAAAAAGAAAGATGGGATTGCCCAGACAATTCTGTTGTTAGCTGTGAGGCTTTGAGAGTTAAGCATTCAGTCTACTCCTTTGTATCCAAAGGAAGTGGGACTAGCAAAATGCTTTTCACATGGTGTTCCCAGGAACTTTGGAGTCTCCTGGAGGTGCTGCCGGGCTTAACCAGCTGAGTTATCAGGTGAGATCCACGCCTCCCAACTCAACTTCAGCAGAGCTCTGACATTTGAATCTGCTGTGTACACCACGATTCTGCATAATGTTTCACTGGGAAAAATAATTCTATCATAAAAACAATAACAATAAAAACAAAATGACGTGTGAAATACACTGGAGTGACTTATCTTTAGGCACCAGCCAGCTCCTTTACTCTGAGATATTTGGGGGCAGGCCAGCCTTCAGCACCCTCTCAGATCACATCAGATAGTTCTGACCTTGCCTAGATTAGCCTAAATTGTTGAAGGTGTACATCATGGATATTCTTTTTTTTTTGGTATTTTTTATGTTTTTATTGGTGCATCATAGTCTCACATCACAATGAGTATCAGTTTGGTGTTAACATACGTACACACAGCTCTTGGTGTCCCTCCCCTCCGCCTCCCTCCCCAATATATAGTACTGAGAGTGATGTTGGTATAATATCATATGTACACATTGTTTATGATAGTAATTCCATAGATTCACTTCTTTCTTGCCCTTCCCCTTCCCTTGTACTCTTTCCCTTGCACCACTGAGGGTTCTCTGTTGTCATTGGAGTCCCTTTTGTGTCCCCACTACTCCCTAGGTTGAGCATATTAATGAAAACATATGTCCCTTCTTTTTTTGTGATTGGCTAATCTCACTTAATATAATGTTCTCCAGATCTCTCCATTTTCTTGCTGAATTATACTCAGCAATAAAGAGGAACAAAATAACATCATGGATATTCTTAGAGGAGTTCCTCTCCTACTTTTAGGATGAAATAAATTACTTGCCACTATCTTCAATGCATAGACCCAACTGAGTATAGCCCTTGGATCTACTGCAGGTCTGACTCAACAAGTTTAATGCCATTCAACATCAACCACAGACTCTACTAGGCCAACCATTAGTTTGGTTTGGGACTGAGATTTGTCTTTTTGTTTTTGTTTGCTCTTTGTTGTTATTGTTTTTCCACCATATTTAATCCAAAAAACTGTAGCTCCTAAAGTCTACCCTAGAATAAGAAAACTTAGGGACTGGTGTGCTTTTTTACACTACATATTCACATTAACTTTTTCCAACTTCTACTGAGCACCAACTAAGTGTCCATTACTGAGCTAGGCATAGGAATAAACTGAAGAAGAGGTTAAAAGATACGGCTCCTGTCTTCAAGAATTTAGAGTTTATCTTGAAGAAAAAAACATCCCCACACAACACCAGCAGGTGACAAAGGGAGAATGCTAAATTAGGTACAACTACCTGCCAAAGGTACGGTGCAGACACTAAATTTGCTTGGCAGCCTGCAAAGGGCAAGATCAGGGAAAACTGAAGATCTGGTAGGGGGTGGCCTTTTTACTTTGTTTTGTTTTCTTTTATTTGAGACAGGGTCTCCCTATGTTGCTCAGGCTGGTCTGAATTCCTAGGCTCAAATGATCTTCCTGCCTCAGTCCTGAATGCTGGGGCTGCACACCACAAGCCCTGGCATTTGACTTATTTATGGAAAGGCTACAAAGATTTGGACACAAAGGGAATGACTCCTTATGGGAAAAGAAAAAGTAGAAGACAAGCCCAAGGGCACTAAGAAAGCCATCTGCTTTGGGGCAAAAGCTGGCTGTGTCAGAGATTCCAGAGATCCAGCCTTTGCTTCCACCTTGGTAAAGGATGCTGGTCCAGTGACTTACCTAATCTGCATCTCCACTCATCATTTTCCAAGGGAAATTAGCTCCTGGGCTCCTATACATCTCAAAGACGCATCTTCATTTAAATATGTTTAATGCTTGAGATGGGCTTAGCACTCACTACCTGCGAGAGAGGCGCACATTATTATCACCATAATCATCGTTTACCACCTGCCTGCCTCACTTGAACCCATTACTCACGCCATCCCTCTCCCAGGAGGAGCCCTTCCTCATCTCCCAGGTTCATATACCTGCTCTCTAGGAGATGAATTTACTAAATCTTAAAATTTAAAGTGACCAGTTTGAAATGCTCAAGGGAACTTGAAAGGGAAAGGGGGAATTAGATTTGGATTCCTCAGTAAATCTCCATGCTCCTCAAGTGCTGGGTGTGGTTTATTGTGGGCCAGTGCCCCCTCAAAGTCAGTAAGAGGAAACAGCCTCTTAGGGAACACATGATTCAAATACCTTCCAAAGGACGGATCTTCCCACCTGAGAACAATCTTCCACATTTTCCTGTTTCTCCCAAGATCTCTTTTTTCCTAGGCAAGCAATGATAATCTGGGACTAAATTCGTGGTTTTTAAGGGAAAAATTCTGCCAAGCTTGTTAATCTCATGCAGATGTGACAATACTTTTACTGTGTTATAATATGGCTTCTTAAAAAAGAAGTTGGAAGGAGGAGAAAAAAAAAGTCCACCAAAAAAAATCCCACAACAAATATTCACCAACCCATATGGTCAGTAATTGCTGTTTAATAGTCCTCTTATTACAAACCTAAGAGGCAGCAGTCTGAATTACCAGTAGAGTATTAATAAACAGGAATGAGTTAATAGTGCATAAAGACCTTCTAGTGGAACAGTGGGGGAGTTGAATATTCTTTTCTTCAGTCAGCTGTAAGTAATTACTGCATGGTGTGCTTCTGACTATTACCATAACAGAGCAATTGGACGTGAAGAATGGATAATAGTATGGACATGGAGGTATTTTTAGAATATCAGCAGTGAAGCAGGTAACTGGCCTACTCCAGTAGAAACCTTTAAATAAGTTTAGAAAGACTTTTTTTTCCTTCCTGATGACATTTAGCCATGGTAGAATTTTTAAAAGATCAATCTAATAAATTATTTAAAATAACTTTACAAAGAGGAGGCCTGTGATATGTAAATAAGAAGGCAAGAAGGGAGGAAGGAAAAGCCTAGAAAGCCCAGGCGGACACGAGGCATGTTGCCGACGTTGCTGTAACTACATAATCACAGGTTCCCTCCTGCTCCTGGGAGACACAGGCTTCCTCTGCCTGGATGCGAGTCGGCCCCACTGGCTCCCACTGGCTGCTCAGGTGAAAGTGAAAATATTCAAATCAGAGCTGTAACTATGATTGCTGGAGTTGTGGGTTTTCTAAAATTGAGTTAGCCATCCTCGGTGATTTAATGATGCATATCATTTATTTTAAAATATTATTACTGAGGCATTGACTGAGCCGCAGCTCCTTTTTCGCAGGGCCGTCCATTATGCGATGCGGCGGGGTATGTCATGGACGGCGGCAGGCTGAGATATTGTCTAACGGCACAACATATGTTCTCAGATGAAAACAGCTTGAGACTTTGATTCAGAAAGCGGTAATTTTGCAAATGCATACAAATATCATTTAAGGAATATTTCGTTGGTTACTTTTTTTTTCCGGGGTATAGGTCCTTCTCCTGCCTCCTGGCTGCACAGGCCGATGCTGATTTTTCAATTTGCAGGTTTGTTAAGCATCATGGAATGTTTTGGTTCTCAATCAAGAATATTCTTCCCAAGTGGTTCCAAAGTCCTACGCTTGAAAATAAACGCGCGTCCTCTTTGTCTCTTAGCAGCATGTGTTCCCAGGTACAATAGCAGCACAGGATGGGGGAAGGCAAGGGCTTTGATTGAACCCTCCTATAGGTTTTTAACCCACCACTCTCACAGGTTGCCTGCTTTCTTAGGGCAGGGAAGCATGCTCTCTTCTTTGGTTGGTACTGGTAGCTGGAACCCAACAGGGGTGGTTAGCAGCCAGGACCCAAGTCCCCCTCCTGATAGTATACCTGTCCTAAGTTGAAACACAGAAGATGAACAGAGGATGAGCTGCCCCAGTGGCGGTGACCTCAGAGTCCCACCTGAAAAGGAGAAGCGCAGCCTGTGGGACAGGTGGCAATGCTTAACTGATCTCTGCCCACTGCTTTGAAGTCCTCTGACCAACAAATGTGTGTGAAATAAACACTGTCACATTTATTTTTCTTGAAACACCACATCACTGTGTCTGAGCTCCACCAGCCAGCCTATTCTGATGCATCTAGACACACAACCTCTTTCTTGCTAAAAGATGCTACAGTGTAAATTTACAGCTATGTGTTTGGCCTGTTTGGCTGGCAATTCTTAATAAAAGGCAAGGGCACGCCTGTCGAGGTGTCACTGTGACCCACAGAGAGTAGCAGCTTCTCCATATCACTGGTTTGAATGGCTTTTATCATGTGTTTTGAAATAGAACAGTTCTCTTTTCCTCAAAACTACAGAATGATGAGGACAAAAGGAAACCTGGCTAATTAAATGTCAATTTTAGACCAAATTTTTCACATAGAACAAGGACCAAAGGTCATTTCAAGAAAGGGCTTAAGATTTCATGATTTAAGGCATTTCAGTATTTAGCATCTTTGTGCTTATAATTCTGTGAAAATTTGAGACACTTGTGACTGGCTTTGCATGTGACCACACTGGTGGTGGTCACGACAGTGCAACATTTACACTCCTTCTGCACCCTGTTACCATAAACTACTCGAGGGCATGGGCCATACCTCTGGGTGATACATCCATGGTCGCTTGCCTGTCCAAAGCACCAGTACAAGGATTATCCTAGGAAAAGACACCACTAGCAATCAGAGATGCTACTATTGCAGGTCTGTAAAACCCTCTAAGGAGCGGAAAATGAGAATTCTCCCAGCGGTGAGACTGAGGAAGAGAGAGGACTTCAACTCCTTTATGTTTCCATTTAACTCCAAGAAGCCCAAAGGGGAAAAAATGCCTGCTCATTTCAGAGGCCACCATTTTATCTCTTCAGTATTTTGGCTATAATTCTAATCAAGAATTCTCAGTATTTTCAGATATTCCCAAGGACCATAATCTCATCTCTGCCTGCTTCATTGGCCTCATCCCCTACCATCTTCCTGTATACTTATTTCAGTTCCTCCATCGCGCTGAGTTTGTTTCTGCCTCTGGGTCTTTGCACTGTCAGTTCCCTCTGCCTGAAACACATTTAGTCTCAGTCAAAATGTCATCTCAAAGCAACTATTTGTAATGGCTTTCCAGGCCTTCTCTGAGCCTGATTTATTTTTTTCACGGGATTTATATTAGCCCTGGTTTGGATGTGGTTTGAGTGTGTCCCCAAAGGTTCATGAGCTGGGGGCTTAGTCCCCATGCAGTGGCGTTGAGAGATGGAGGAACTGTTAAGAAGTGGAGCCTTGTGGGGGGTAATTAGGCCATTGGGGTCATCACACTCAGATTAATATAGTTCTTATATGACCTCATTTTTCTTCCCACTATGAGTGAAAAATACTTCTTTGATTGATTCATGTTGGGCTTGGCATGCAAATTGTCTTGCTTAATGAAATATTAGTAAATGTGACAGAAGCAGAGGTTTAGTCTCACTGGCACGATCTGGATTGATCTCTTGCATTTCTGCAGTTTTTCAAGAGAGAAAAATTCTCAAGATGGCTGTTGGCTCAGGAGACTGAAGAGACGAGGGGAGCAGATATGATCCCAATGGACACTTTCAAGCCCAGATTAGCTGGACCTTGCTATGGTCAGTCACCTTCCAGCTGACCCACAGAACTGTTATGCAAATGAATATTGGAATTTCAATTCAGAAATTTTAGAGTTGCTTGTTTCCCAGCACTATTGTAGGATGAATGCTGACCCATCCAGTTTATGTTTTATTGTCTGCCTCCTCATGGGAATATAAGTGCTAAGCATTATGGAAGAGGAATATTTATTTTCTTATTCATCTATGTATTCCAGTGGACAGAAAAATTCTAGGCACATTGTCATTGTATACTAAATAACCGAAAATGTAACATATAGTCAGAAACTTCCCACTTAACATTATCTATTAGAATTCTACTTGGCTATATCATTTACTGAAAATGTAAAGTCAGATTCACAGAGGGTAAAGAAGAATGGCATGACTATTGTCAAAGAAGCCATTTGGAGTTCTTCACAAGAAAGTATTGAAGATCTCCAGGAGTGGCCTGGGGTAGAGATAGCTAAAGTGACTTGCATAGTAAATTTGGGCAAGAAAAGAGCATTACTGCTGAGATAGCATCCCAGTCATCTTTGTTTCTGCAGGTCCAGCACAGAGTGGACTCTTGATATGCCTGTGTTGAAATAAATTGACTTTCAGAGCTCACAGAAGCTTTTATACCCTACTTGGCCTTTAGTCGTTCACATTGTTAAAATGACATCAGCAAATAACACATGCTTGTTTCTAATTCTTCACTCTGCTGAAAACTCTGATGTGGGGGGAGCTTTAATGTGCCTTTCGGTCAACCTTAGAAATCATGGGAATTCTTGTCTCTTTCCACAAATGAATAGTCAGGAAGTCTACATGAACTCTTAGCAGAACTAATTCCTTAGCCTTTCGTATTCTCCAAGTCAACCCATTTCTACTTTCCTGTTCTTCCTGAGTAAATATTCCTTTTAACCCAAGTATCCCACCCTTAATTTAAGACACTGATTCCACTCCAGTTTTCCATCTACTGCTTCTCAACCCCTACTATGATCTCTGGGCTGTACTAAATTCTGGAAATACAACATTTGAGAAAGACAAAGCACTTGCCACCCGGGTATCTACAGGAGAAGAAAGACAATCTGATGGCATTGCTTTAAAGTAAGTGCTACAAAGCCGGGCGTGGTGGCGCATGCTTGTAATCCCAGTACTTTGGGAGGCGGAGACCGGAGGATCCGGGTTCGCGGCCAGCCTCAGCTCTCTCTCTCTCTCTCTCTCTCTCTCTC
>PVJS01037178.1:0-12183 GCA_004027185.1 Glis glis
AGAGAGAGAGAGAAAGGGAGAGAGAGAGAGAGAGAGAAAGAGAGAGAGAGAGAGAGAGAGAGAGAGAGAGATCGTGCGCGCATGCGCGCTGAGGTTGGCTGCGAACCCAGATCCTCCGGTCTCCGCCTCCCAAAATACTGGGATTACAAGCGTGCGCCACCACACCCAGCTTATAATACATGCTTTTAACTTTAGTCACCATGTTGTACACTAGATCTCTTAGACTTATTCCTCCTATCTAAATGAAATTCTGTCTTCTTTGACCAACATCTCCCCAGACCCAATCCCCTAATCCCCGTATCCACCATTCTACTTTCCACCTCTCTGCTTCTATTAGTTCTGCTTTTTTAGATCCCATACATAAGTGATATCATATAGCATTTGTTTTTCTGTGTCTGACTTATTTCACTGAGCATAATATTCTCAGGTTCATTCATGTTGTCATAAATAATAGGAGTTCCTTCTTTTTAAAGGTGGAATAGTATTCCATTGTGTATATGTAGGACATTTTCTTTATTCATCAGTCGATGGACACAGGTTGATTCCATGTCTTGGCTATTGTGAGCAGTGCTGCAGTAAACATGGGAGTGCAGATATGTCTGTAACATACTGATCTCATTTCCTTTGGATACCCAATAATGAGATTGCTGGTCATATTGTAGTTCCATTTTTAACTTTCTGAGGAACTACTATACTGTTTTCTGTAATGTCTGTACTAATTTACACTTCCATCTACAGTGTACAAGGGCTCCCTTTTATTCACATCCTTATCAACACTTGTTATTTCTTTTTAAACAGGAAAAAGAATACAAAATTTATTACACACCTAAGCCATGGAACTATTAGACTTCTCTTTCATTTTTTATAATAGCCAGTTTAACAGATAGAGGTTATATCTCATTGTAGTTTTAATTTGCATTTACTTGATGAGTGATATTGAACATTTTCATATACCTATTGCCATTCATATTTCTTCTTCTTCGTCGTCTTCGTTTTCTCCTTCTCCTTCTTTTTTCTCCCTCTCCTTCTCCTTCTTTTTTGAAATACTGAGGATTGAATCCAGGGGTGCTTTACCACTGAGCTACATTCCCAGACTTATTTATTTACTTATTTAGTGGTACTGGGAATTGAATCCAGGGGCATTCTATTCTTCTGAGCTACATCCCCAGCCCGATTTTATTTTCTATTTTGAAACAGGGTCTTACTAAGTTGCTGAGGGTCTTGATAAATTGCCAAGGCTGTCCTCAAACCTGTGATCCTCCTGTCTCAGCCTCCCAAGTACTGAGATTACAGGTGTGCACCACCATGCCAGGCTCATTTTTATTTTTCATTTTGAGACAGAGTCTCGCTAAGTTGCCAAGACTAGCTTTGGATTTGCAGTCCTCCTGAGGAGTTAGAATGGCTAGGCAGTTAGGACAGAGGACCTAGGAACTTAGATAATAGAATGCAGAGACGACAATGGCCTGGCAGGGACAGTTTTACACAAGGGCCTCAGATGAGGGGTCTGAATGGAACTTCAGCCCCTCCCTCGGGCCAAATACTGAGAACAACCAGTATGAGCGGATTCCAGAAGTAATCAAAGTAATCAAGGGAATGGCAGGCATCACTAGAAGGGAGATCCAGATGGCGCCAGAGATCAGAAGAGCCTGCCAAACTACAAGATAGTAGGGATTCCAATTAGAGATTGAAACTAAGACTCTAAAAAGGACCAATTATAGTGAAGATGTAAATGAAGGATCGAAACTGGACAGAGTCCAAATCTGACCAATCAGGAACAAATAGGGAGTCACAAAAAGGGAATAAAAACCAGTCCCCAAGAGCCTTCCACGGCTACTCATTTTTCAGTACCCCTTTTTCAGGACCCCTCTCCTGCGTGGGAGCCTTGTTGTTCTCACTTCCTCTGTGGTTGTGTTTCGTGTGAGCATTGAGGACTGGCGGTGTGCAATTGCTGGCACTTGGTCTAAGCTACTCTTGGAAAGTGTCCAAAGGCCCCTCCAGCACTTGGTGTTTACCATGGCTCCATAGGGTGTTACACTTCCACTCTTTCCTGGCTTAAAATAAACTTCCACACTTATAAGCTTACCCTTCTATCATCCATGGACTTTATTCATCGATTTTTCATGTGACCAAGGACCCAGCCCGTAAAAAAACCTGGCATCAATCCCACCTCAGCCTCTCAAATAGCTGAGATTACAGGCATGAGCCACTGCACCTGGCTGTATGTCTTCTTTTGAGTAAAATCTGTTCAGATATTTTGACTTTTTTTGTGTGTGTGGAACTGGAGATTGAATCCAGGGGCATTCTACCTCTGTGCTACACCCCTGGCCATATTTTTTATTCTTTTTATTTTGAAACAGGGTCTCACTAAGTTGCGGAGGGCCTCACTAAGTAGCTGAGGCTGGCCACGAACCTGCAATTCTCCTGTTTCAGCCTCCCAAGTACTGGGATTACAAGCATGTGCCACCACGCTCAGCTTGATTATTTTTTTAAAATTGAGTTGTTTTCTTGCTATTGAGTTCCTTATATATTTTGGGTACTAAACATTTATCCAGATGTATGGTTTGCAAATATATTCTCCTATCATGTAAGTTGTCTCTTCATTCTGTTGATTATTCCCTTTGATGTGCAGAAGGTTTTTAGTTTAATGTTATCTCATTTATCTATTTTTGTTTTTATTGCTTGTGATTTGGAGACATATCCAAAAATATCATTGTCCAGACTGATGTTATATAATTTTCCCCTCTGTTTTCTTCTAGTAGTTCTACAGTTTCAGGCCTTCTATTTAAGTCTTTAATCCATTTTGAGTTTATGGTGTGAGGTTCTTTGCATGTTGATATCCAGTTTTCCCAGCACTGCTTATTGAAGAGACTGTCCTTTCCTCATTATGTGTTCTTGACACTTTTTTCAAAAATCAATTGGCCATAAATGTGTAGGTTTACTTGTAGGCTT
This sequence comes from Glis glis, assembly GCA_004027185.1. NCBI lineage: Eukaryota > Metazoa > Chordata > Mammalia > Rodentia > Gliridae > Glis > Glis glis. Next base: position 2,950 of record PVJS01037178.1, read on the forward strand.
TCTATTCTGTTCCATTGGCCTGTGTTTATTTTAATGCCAGTACCATGTTGTTTTCATTACTATGCTTTGTAATATATTTTGAAGTTAGTATGTTGTATGTTAGTCTACTCTGTATTACTGTAACAAGATACCTGATATAATCAACTTGAAAAGAGAAAAGGTTTATTTTGACTCACAAGTTTGAAACCTCATGGTCAATTTGGCCCTGTTGCTTTTGGGCTTGTGATGAGACAGCACATCATGGTGGGAGCATGTGGTAGAGGAAGCTGCTGGCCTCATGGAAGCCAGGAAGTAAAGGAGAAGAGGAGGGCCAGGGTCCCAATAACCCTTTGAAGGGCACGCAGCCATATAACTAGAAGACCTCCAACTAGGCCCCGCCTCTTAAAGGTTCTATTACCTCCCAATAGCACTACAGACCAGGGACCAAGCCCTTGAACACATGGGCCTTTGGAGTCACTTATCTGAACCATAGCAGGGAGTGTGATGCCTTCAGCTTTGTTTGTTTTACTCGAGATTGCAAGTCCCACTTCTTGACTAGTTTTATGATCAGTGGCAGCGTAGTTCTAAACCCAGCACCAAATGAGTGCTGCATAGCACGTGATGTGCTAGTGGCAATTATACACTGAGCTGAAGTGGTTTGACCTCACATAAGATGGGCAGAAACTAAACGCCATTAGGACACTCTAAAGAAGCTAATTGTGGCGTCTCTAATTGGTTTACAGAATAACTTCAATTGCAGCCTCCAAGCAGATCACCAGGAAGCAGCAGCCACTGACACGAGGGAGCTGGGCAGGAGTGGCAGGAAGCGATGCTGGGCTTCATTTTCAGCAGCAGCTGCTGCTTGCAAAATAAAGTTAAACTTCAGTGATTTGGAATGAATGTCAGCGCTGGCTACGAGTGCAGTTTTGGAAGAAAAGACTTCTTGGAGCAGAGTTGTGGCCACATCATGTCACTGAGTATAAACACATCACTGACTCCCTAATTATCTTCATTAACAAGAACAGGCCCTTTGATGTGTAATTCAAAACTGGATCCTCAGCCAGGTGTGGTGGCACACGCTTGTAATCCCAGTACTTTGGGAGGCTGAGACAGGAGGATCGCAGGTTCGCAGCTAGCCTCAACTACTCAGGGAGACCCTCTGCAACTTAGTGAGACACTGTTTCAAAATAAAGAATAAAAAAAATAGGGCTGGGGGGTATAGCTCAGAGATATATGCCCCTGGGTTCAATCCCCAGTAACACACACACACACACACACACCCCAAAACAACAACAACAACAACAACAACAACAACAACAACAAACAAACTTGGATCCTCCCTCGCTGTTTTCTCTCTCCACAGTCCTTCGCTCCATTCCAAGGAGGTTACTCGGTGTTCTTCATTTCTTTATATCCTTGTCCTCTGGCCATTCCCTCATTCCTTCTCAATCATTCTCCTCCACCACAAAAAGTTTCTCTTCTTTGGGAAGCCTTCTGCGTTTCGTTTCTTAACAAAAGCCTTACACTGTGCAAAGTGCTTTGTAAATATCTATTCATCTAATCCTTACTATTATAAGGATTTAGGAGCTAGGTGCTATTATTACTGCCAAAAGAAGACTCAGACATTAGAAAGGAGAGACAAAGTTAACTTACACAGAATACAGGAGAATCAGACTTCAGATGGACCCATTTGCCAAAAACAAACAGAAGTCTTTTTTTTTTTTTTTTGGTACTGGGGATTGAACCCAGGAGTATTCTACCTCTGAGCTACCCCCCAGACCTTTTTTATTTTTTATTTTGGAACAGTCTCATTAGGTTGCTGAGAGTCTCACTAAGTTGCTGAGGCTGGCTCAAATCTGCGATCCTTCTGTCTCAGTCTCCCAAGTACTGGGATTACAGGCATGTGCCACCATGCCTGACTAACAGAAGTCTTTAATGAGCTAAAACCTACAAATTATCAGTGTTATGAAATTGACATATTTTTTCATGGTGGAAAAGCAACAACTTTCCCACATGATTATCATAGTTACAAGAAATCATGACTCGTTCAGATACCACCACCACCAAGAGATAATTTTTTTAAGGGAGTTTATGGGAAATACTCAGGATTTTGTTATTTGGGGAAAGAGAATCAGTCAGGGTGACTATTATTTTGGCTTGATCTAAGTGTTCTTTTTTTTTCTTTTCCCTGACTATGGAATGTAAAATTGAACCCAGAGGCATTCTACCTCCAAGCTACACCCCCAGCCCGATTTTATTTCTTATTTGGAAACAGGGTCTCACTAAGTTGCTGAGAGCCTCACTAAGTTGCTGAGGCTGGCTTCGAACCTGCGATCTTCCTGTCTCAGCCTCCCAAGTACTGGGATTACAAGCGTGCGCCACCATGCCCAGTTTAAATGCTTAATCTTATTAGAAACAAGGCAAAGTGTCAGTTTTTGCTTCTACATTATCTCCCACCATCCCCTTTGCTCATGATAGATTGGGAAACTGAGGCAGAGAGAGCTAAAGTGACTTGCTTCAGGTCATTGGGCTATACCAAGTAAGGTACCTCTCCATTCTCCAGATATACCTTCCTTCTCGCAAAGTTAGTAGGTGTTTAATGCTTGCCCCATTCATTCATCATTTAGTGATACACAGCCCTATACTTCTATTTAGTTTTGCACATAAGATTATCTCATTTCCCCACTTGCCTGAAGGCTCCTTAGCAGTCGGGACTTTGAAATGCCAACATTTAGTGTGGCCTACACAACTATTGTCAGGTATTTTCTGGGATGTGTTTTTTTTATATTACCAATAATTCAAAAAAGATAACTAGTTTAATATCTGATATGCAAAAACAACTAGACAATATTCACCAATCAAAAGGAATCTTTGGATATGGTTCCTACCATCAATGTCAGAGAATATGAGGACAAAGGAAACACAGCTTGACAGATCAGAACAGGCTTTTTAAATTGGGTTAAAACTTGGGAGGGGGAATTGACTGGGAAGAGAGTCCACAAAAGTCAGAAAAGCTGCTTTCCTTACAGACTAGGGGCTTTTTATGGGACAAGGAAGGGGGTGTACAGGAGTAGTGGTGTATGCCTCTGGTTGGTGGCTAGTGATCAGGTCATCTCAGGGCAGGGTAATGGTCAGGGAGCGTTCTTCTTTCTTTCGTGCCATTTTTGGGTCCCTTTGTTTTCGGTCCTCCCTGGCCAGCCCTCACAATCAGACCTCACAGTGCCCACAACTATTGCTCTATAAATATTCATGAACTGGCTGAATGACCTTTGGCTACATTTCTACCCCTACAAGTTGCTGGAGGACTTCTTGTTAAGCATCAAGCCTTACTTATGGTTAGTGGAAATATCTGCAGCATTCTCTTTGAACAAAACTCAAATGTTGAAAATTGAAATTGAGATTTCTATTAGATTCCAGAAAGACCTATAGGATATAGGCATAGGAATGCTAAAACCTAAGTTATTTTTCTCCCTACTTACAATTAAATACTTCCTACGCTTTCTGAAATGTCACTGAAGCTCAAAATTTGGGGTGGCAGCAAGGGGCTGCTGACATTCAAGGTTTCTAGCTTTTCCCCATAGCAGTGACCAAGGAAAAATGGCTTAATTCTGTGAAGCTTTCATTGCCCATATGACAAGCTTAAAATCCATCAGTGTCATGTTCTCCCCAGAAAGTCAAGATGACAAATGTCAGAAATAAGCGTTTCAAGTGAAAGAGATTTGCAATAATAAAGTTTTGCTAAAAAGCCAGTAGTACACTTAACTGGCTAGAAAAGGACCATCTTTTCTAGTGAAAAATAATGTATTTTTAGCATTATCTTGGGTCAGTTGTTGATCAGGGGTTCACTATTAGTGGATATTTTATGGTCACAATCTAAACTCTTATAGTAAATGGTTCCTGTCACAAAGCTTGACATGCCTTTAAAGTATAGTGACATCTCTGATAGTATCACTTTCATCCTCATAGCTTAAGAAAAATAATAATCTAACTTTCTTGAAGAATTTACATCGTACATTGTATTCTTTCCTTTGCCAAATATTGGCTTCAATGTGCATATTTTGAATATCATTTGTGTGTGGGGTTACTGAGGATTGAACCCAGTGGCATTCTACCACTGTACCTCCAACCCTTTTGTTTTCTTGGTGCTGGGGACTGAACCCAGAGGTGTTCTACACCCCAGTCCTTTTTATTTTTTATTCTGAAACAGGGTCTCACTAAATTGCTGAGGCTGGCCTCGAGCTTGCCATCCTCCTGTCTCAGCCTCCCAAAAACCAGGATTAAGGGTGTGCACCACTGTGCCCATCTGAATATCATTCTTCTGATGCAGAGAACTTCTTAATGTTATTTTAGTATACTGTCATATTAACTCCTTTGCTACTGAATAATCTTTTTCTCCAGTCAGTAGAAATCCCATTCGATGAGGGTAAAGAAGACCACACAGATTGTTCAGTGTTTCTCTGAAGATATTATGGTAGTATCCTACTTTATGTCTTTCTTGGGAAAGATTTAAAGATTCTAAACACACAAGCAAACAAATGAGTAAACAAACTATGGTAGGAGGATGAACTCTCCAAGAAATCCATGGGGACACTGATGCCATCCTCTTATTTTTGAGGAAGCCAAGAGTATTACAAATCAATGAAAGATGAGGTTCTAGGCTCTGGCAGCTATTGAAATGGTTACCCTTTACCTACCATTAGCTCTTTTTTCTTTTTCTTTTCAGGAGCCATTCCATGTTCCATTAACAGAATCAGGAATTCCCCTAAACATTGCAAAAATTAGAGTCTCTTGAGATCTGGTTTTTGACTGCTCTTTGTCCCAGCTTGTTGAATCTTTGTTCTGTGCTTAATTTTATGACTGGCCATCTGAGTATGGCTTAAGCTGCTCCTTACATGGAGGTGACACTAGACACTACATGATGCGTGGTGGTGAGCTGCCCAGAGCAAAGCTCAGAGGAGTTTTGTGTCACCCAGCAGAGTGCCCTGGCCATCTTGACAACCTATCCTGCAATCTCCTTGTCCCTCATTTCTAAAATGGCTGTATGTTAAAGAAGTATAAGATAAAGTAGGCAGACTTCCAACAGATTGTGCTTATCAAGGAAGGGACCATCTTGGCATTGTTGTTTCACTGATGCTGAATCCTGTGCCTGCACAGAGTAGAAGATCAAAAAGTATATGTTGATCCGGGCGTGGTGGTGCACGCTTGTAATCCCAGTACTTGGGAGGCTGAGACTGGAGGATCCGGGTTCGCGACCAGCCTCAGCAACTTAGCGAGGCCCTCCGCAACTCAGTGAGACCCTGTTTCAAAATAAAGAATAAAAACTAGGGTTGGGGGTGTAGCTCGGAGGTAGAATGCTCCTGGGTTCAATCCCCAGTACCGCAAAAAAAAAAGAAAAATATTTGTTGAATGAATGAATAAAGTCATTTTTAAGTGGCAGCTATTGGCCACAATGAGAAGTTGGATGCAATTGGTGTATTCCCATTCACTATCTATTTTGATCTCCCTCTCCCTATTTTTCTCTCTGGCTCTACCTTTCCTGTTACCTTGGTTAGAAGGGGGAAGAGGGATCAGTTTGAAGGATCCTCACTTACAGCTCCTCTGTAACCCAGAACAAGGCGTTTGTCGAGACAGAAGAATATGGGTGCAGTAAGAACACTGTTCTTTGGAAAGGCTTGTCTGTAGGACAGGGACTTGGTTTCTGTGAGGCAAGCCTGGTGTGACATGACTATGGTCTCAGCATCTACTGTCCCCTTAGAAGCTCTCCAGGAGAGTCCAGCCACTAAGGAGTCCTGCAACATCTTCTATACAAGGACAACCCAGTTCCCTGGTGAGACCCAGTCTTGGTGTCAGTCCTTATCTGTTCCTCCCTCCTCTACAGCCCTCCAAATCACCAAGGAGCATCTGTTGTTGTGACTGGTTCAGATTGATTGATTTGGATACAATCCCAGTTTCAACAACAGAAAAAGTAGCATCTACCACCTTGAGTTTTTGTGAAGATTAAATGAGTTAGTGTACATAAAGTACTTGGAAGCATGCCATAAGCATTATATAAGCATTTGCTATTATTATCATTATTTTCTTCTAACTAATTAGCTGTAGCAATCCCACGCTTTTACTAAAATTTCCCCACCAAACAGAATAGACATAGTATCATGTACTCAAGGGCATGCATGGGCCTGTTCAAGAAATAAACATTGAATAGCTGGGCATGGTGGCGCACGCCTGTAATCCTAGTACTGGGAGGCTGAGACAGAAGGATTGCAGGTTTGAGGACAGGCTCAGCAAGTAGTGAGACTCTTACCAACCTAGCGAGACTCTGGTTCAAAATAAAAGTAAAATATAGGGCTGGGGGTCTAGCTCAGAGGTATAATACCCCGGGTTCAATCTGCAGAACCACACACAAGAAAGAAAGGAAGAAAGGAAGAAAGAAAGAAGGAAGGAAGGAAGGAAGGAAGGAAGGAAGGAAGGAAGGAAGGAAGGAAGGAAAAGAAAGAAAGAAAGATTGAACATTTACAATTGTCAGCCACTTTCTGGGCACTAGGTATATAAGGTGTATGTGGCAGGTGTTGTTACACAAATATTAGTGGCCTTTTCTTTTCTTTCTTTTTGTGATTCTGGGGATCAACTCCAGGGCCTTGCACATGCTAAGCATGAGCTCTACCACTGAGCTGCATCCTAGGCCCAATCTTTCTTATCTCTAGATAACATGAATATACTGTTATTTCTTGGTATTTCCATTTCAGACATTATCTATCGACTTCCTACCATGGAAGATAAAGATTTAATTCTCTTTCACTACTGTCATTCCCGCCCCCATCACTACCATACACACACACACACACACACACACACACACACACTTCCCGTTGCTCCATCCCATTCTGGTTAGGGCAAAATTCCTTGTTTTTTGTTAAAATAACTATGTAAATACCATTTGAAAACGAGCCATGTAGTATACTATGATTATTTATCCTTTCTTGCACAGCTTTTAATTTTCTCTGAGGTTAATAATTGTGTTTTCTCTATCATGTTATTAATTCAACCACAGAATCTCCGAAATTGTAAATCTCCTCTGAACACTTTTAAACTCATCATGACTTCTGTCATGTTTATCTTCTTGGGGAACCTTTCCCTGAGCTTTCCAATGTGCACCGATCTGACATGGCTGTGACTGCTGCACAGCTGTCTTCCCAAGATGTTATTCCAGGGAAACCCTTTGCTTTTCTTTCTCTCTCTCTCTCTCTCTCTCTCTCTCTCTCTCTCTCTCTTTTTACTGAACTGGGGATGGAACCCAGGGGCATTCTACCTTTGAGCTACACCCCCAGCCCTATTTTTTTATTCTTTATTTTGAAACAGGGTCTCACTAAGTTGCGGAGGGCCTCACTAAGTAGCTGAGGCTGGCCGAGAACCCGGATCCTACGGTCTTAGCCTCCCAAGTACTGGGATTACAAGCACGCACCACCACACCCAGCTGCTTTTCTCTTGGTTTGGGATTTCTGTGTCTTGTATCTTCCTCTCTCTTTGTTGTCTCTCTTGTTTTGCTGGTATACATCCTTTAGGAGCTTCCTGAGAAACTGTGCATAGGAGTTAAGTTCTTTAGACAATTCATGTCTAAAGAATGTTGTCGTTTTGCCTTTATATTTGACTGATACATGAGGTATAATTTGGAGTTGGAAATCATTTTCCCTCAGAACTTTGAAAGCAATGCTTCATTTTTTTTTTCTGGCTTCTAGGCATTCTGACTCCTGTTTTCTTCTCAGAAATCTATAATCTTTTCCTTGTTCCCCGAGTTCTTTTCTTTCTCTCTCTGTCTCTGTCTGTCTCTCTCTTTTGCAGTGTTGGGAATTAAACCCAGTGCCTCGAGCATACTAGGCAAAAGCTCTCCCATTAGGCTATTTTTTTTTTGTACTGGAGATTGAACCCAGGGGCATTCTACTTCTAAGCTATACCTCCAGCTCTTTTTAATATTTTTAAAATTTGAAACAGGGTCTCACTAAGTTGCTGAGGGTCTCACTAAGTTTCTGAGACTGGCCCTGAACCTGAGATCCTCCTGTCTCAGACTCACAAGTACTGGGATTACAGGTGTGTACCCCTTCACCCTTGATCTATTTTTAAATGTCATGCACAAGCTGGGCATGGTGGTGCACACCTGTAATCCCAGTACTTGGGAGGCTGAGACAAGAGGATCACAGGTTTAAGGTCAGTGTGTGGTAATTTAAGGAGACCCTGTTTCAAAATTAAAAATAAAATAGAGCTAGGGGTATACCTCAAAGGTAGAATGTCCTTGGGTTCAATCACCAGTAGCAACCCCCCCCCAATGTTATATACATATTTCTGTGGTTCTATTTTAACATATTGTGCTGGGCTATACATGGTCCTTTTCCATCTGAAAACATGCCTTTCTGTTTGGGGGAAATTTTCTTAAATGATTTCTTTGATAGTTTCTTCCCCTCCATTTTCCCTATTATTTCCTTACAGAACTCTTATTATTTAAGCATTAGCCATTCTTGAATGGGCCTTTATTTTTTTATCACCACACTCTTATTTTTCATCATTTTACTTTGTGAGAAATTTCTTCAATAGTGTCTTCCCAATCTTTTATTGAGACTTTTGCTTCCACTAATGGTCTCTAAAGTCCTCTGATTTCATGAATGCGGTATCTTTTTCTCTCTCCAAGGTGGTTAACTATAGTTTTGTGATACCTTTTTGTTTGCTTCTTCCTTCTCTTTGCGGTGATCTGTCCTTTTGTGCTGCAGGTTTTCCTCACGTGCCTGGTGAGTGTGGGATGTCTGCTCACATGCAGGGGGCGCCCTTGCAGACTGTCAGGGAGCTCTGCACATGTGCCTGGGGCTTGTGTGTGGACTTTATCCATCATTGAAGAACCCTTAGACTCAGAATTCTTGGGTCATTCCTCTTGGGCTGCTTGAATTCTATAGAAAATTATCTCCTAATACTTTGTAGGAAACAGGCAGAGCTGAAAATATTTCCTTTAAACTCCTTCAACAGTGCCGTATTGTCTAGATAATACACCTCCTACTAATGAGGCAGGGAAGGGGATCTGAGGATCTAGTAGCTTCTTTATAGGATCTCAGGTTCAAGGACAGTTTCAGCAAGTAGACTCATCGACCTAGCGAGAACCTGTTTCAAAATAAAAATAAAATAAAATAGGACTGGGGGTGTTGCTCAGAGGTAAAATGTCCCTGGGTTCAGTCCCCAGTACCACACACACACACCCACACACACACACACACACCC
>PVJS01037179.1:5832-20162 GCA_004027185.1 Glis glis
AAAAAAAAAAAAAAAAAAAAAGAATACACCAACTAATATGTGCATGTATCACTTTGAATCTCTCTGTGATGTATAATTGTAATGCATCAATAAAGGTATATAAAGAATTGGACATGGTGACGCACACTTGTAATCTCAGTACTTGAGAAGCTAAGGCTGGAGGATTGTAGGTTCAAGGCCAGCCTCAGCAAGTTAGCAAGACCCTGTTTCAAAATGAAAAATAAAAAAAGGGCTGGGATATAGCTCAGAGGTAGAATGTCCCTGGGATCCATCCCCAGTACCAAAAAAAAAAAAGAAAGAAAGAAAAAGTATATTAAAAAACAGAGTACCTGAGCCTACTCCCCAAAATTCTGATTCCATTGATCTGGTGTGGGGCCTACCATAGTTATTATTTAAGTCCCCCATGTAATAGTAATGTGCAGCCAGAGCTGAGAACTATAGATGTTAGGATAGGACAATTTTGGAATGTACCTTACATTATCCTCTGTAACTTCTTCCTCCTAGAAATTAGAAAAACTTAGTTATATTTCATTGAATCAGAGTTTCATTGAGCAGGCAGTCCTGGTTTTTCATGGCAGTGCATTCATAAAATCTCCCCAGTAAAAGCAGGTGTTTTTAAGCCAGTGGTATTTTCCCACAGGAACAATGTCATATTTGGGTATTTACTTCCTGATCAAGGCTCTGGCATCAAGTAAATCATGGATGGGACCAGTAACATGCCATAAAATCAGTGATACAATAATTATAAACCTCCATGGTCATTTAAAATTAAAAAGTTATGCTCCAAGTCCAATAAAATCGGCATGAATATAGTGTACACCCTAGGATTACCCCCAGAGGTCTCAGTGTTGAAGAAAAATGCATGTGGTTCTAGGAACACAGTTTCCTGGATCTATTATGTAATAAATATCCATTAAAACTATTTGTTTGCACTCTGAGATTTGGACAGGAAAGATTTGGAGAGCCCGAGTCTCTGAAAATGTCCAAAGAAGCCTTGAGTGGATGCCATCTCGTGCAGTACACTTCCTGGGAATGAGCCTGGAGCACTGGGACTGTCAGTACCTTGCATTGTTGGCAACGGTGAGAACAGGATGTTGTATTTCTGAAAAGCATTTTTAAATGAAGGGACTGATCCCCCATATTTCTCCTGGCCTTGGTCCCTTCAAAGTTTTGCCCGTAAGCTAAAATAAGAATGAGAGTTAAAAGCTCCAGCACACTCGCTAAGTCATTAGGCTGCTTGTAAGAGAAGACCTTCAGATAGTCTCTTTGGGGTAGCCAAGTTGGCATAGGCCTGTGAGAATGCAGACAAATGGTGTGGCAAAAAGAGCACTGGACTTGGGCCAGAAGAACTGACTGTGCACCTTACTGCTCGTGTGGCCCTGGACAGGACACTTCTCTGAGTTTCTACCTCCTTTCCTGCAAAGTGAGCAAGAATACCTCGCTCAAAGGATTGTAGGGACTGAGGAGGTTACTGTACCCAGTGTAGGAAGCTTTCCATAAAATTAAGTAGTTGGAGTATTGATTGGTGAGGCAAACATGGGCAATATGATCTGCCCTTCTTGCCCCTGGAATAGAAAGCAGATACCTAAACAGAAAGAGTTCCAGGGGAGCTGGGGAAGAGAGGCCGGAGGAGTGTTTCTTACTCAGCAAATCCTTCCTGGGAGGAGAGAGAAATGTCTGCAGTCAGAGTTGCTAGTAAAGGCCAGAGAGAGTGGATGGCATTAGGTGTGTTATTGATGTCTTACCTGGAACCCAATCTGCATTTTGACCCAGAATGCACCATCAGTCAGGGATCTTGATGACAGTGGTATGTTGCTCAGTAACTGAAGTATTGTTTGGTCCAAACTATTGTAGTAAACTTTTCTTGGCAGGTATGCACTGTTGATATTGAGCCTGGCAGGCATTGATAGTTTTATACCAAGTGCTACAAAGTAACCACAAATTCATAGTGACTCAGATTAAGCTGTGACTTAGATTATACAGGTACAATGTTCTAGCAATTCTAAGGCAATTATCAAATAAGTGTACTACTAGAGAAAATTGTTGCCTATTGTACTAAATTAGTTTCAGTGATATTTTTGTAGCTCAGGAATTCTCATTGTCTGGAATGCTTGTTTCAAGAATATGCTAAATTCTTTAACTAGAAACGGTTCCTTATACCCTGTTATGTCTGGTAATTCAGATAGGATTAATGAAAAAGAAAACATAGTAACCAGCGGGGCACAGTGGTACACGCCTGTAATCTCAGTACTTGAGACGCTGAGACAGGAGGATCGCAGGTTCTAAGCTAGCTTCAGTAATTTAGTGAGGCCTTTAGCAACTTAGTGAGACCCTGTCTCAACATAAAAAGTAAAATAAAGCGGGCGTGGTGGCGCACGCTTGTAATCCCAGTACTTTGGGAGGTGGAGACCGGAGGATCTGGGTTCACAGCCAGCCTCAGCTTGCTCTCTCTCTCTCTCTCTCTCTCTCTCTGTCTCTCTCTCTCTCTCTCTCTACCTAGTGAGGCCCTCCGCAACTTCGTGAGACCCGGTTTCAAAATAAAGTATAAAAAAATAGGGCCGGCGGTGTAGCACGGAGGTAGAACGCCCCTGGGTTCAATCCCCGGTACCGCCCAAAAAAAAAAAAAAAAGTAAAATAAGGCAAATAGGGCTGGGGGTGTAGCTCAGAGGTAGAATGCCTCTGGGTTCAATTTCCTGTACCACACAAAACAAAACATAGTACACTTCTAAGGAAGTTTTTCCATAGAATAATAGAATCCACAGAATCCATGAACTTTAGGAATTATCTACTCTCTCCTGCCCATGGAAATTCACACACGGGGGGGAAGCACCTGCAGTGTTGCTTTGGACATTGATACAGAGTCATTCTCTTCACCGTCATTGCTATGCTTGTCCTCTGCATCATACCCAACCTCTAAGAAATTTCTCATATAATTAGTTGCTTTTAAGTAAAGCTAAATTTAAAAACAAAACAGTATTTTTCATTTTCTTAAAGAACTTACCAACCGAAATGATTTAGTTGTTTCTTTGTCTCTTTTGAGACATCATCATTTGATCCTGCAGTTGCCCTTCTGGATATGTAACTAAAGGAATTGAAAGCAAGGACTGGAACAGATACTTGTATATCCACGTTCATAGTAACATTGTTTGCAATAGCCAAACTGGAAGCAACCCAAGTATTCGACAGATGAGTCAATAAACAAAATGTGTTATATACATACAATGGGATATTCAGCCTTAAAAAGGTAGGAAATTCTGACACATGCTACAGCACAGATGAACCTTGAAGACTAAGGTTATTATGCTAAGTGAAACAAGCCAGCCACGGAAGGACAAGTGTGTGATTCCACTTAAAGGAGGTACTTGAAGTAGTCAGATGCATAGAGACACAAAGTAAAATGGTGGGGCCTGTAGGCCTGTAGGAGGGGAGCACGGGGCAGGCGCACCCTTCAAAGGAAGATGAATGGAATTCTGGAGATGGGTGCTGGTGCACAACAGTGTTGAATAAACAACACCACAGAGCTATATACCTAAACGCGGTTAAAATGGTAAATTTTTTGCTATTTTTATGGCAATGGGAAAACAAGTTAAAAAAGTGACCTCTAAATAAAGCCAAGATTTTGAAAGGCTAAAAAAAAAAAAAGAAAAAGAAAAGTACTAATAGGAAGTGGACTCTGGCTGTTCACTGATGCTTCAATGAGACGGTAAGGCCTGATGGCAGGCATGCTGGCACTGCTGTTAGCCAGCTCTGTGATCCACTCATCGGCCATTATTTTCTCTCCAGTAAAGTATGGATGTAGGCTGCCTGTGCAAAAATTCTGTCAGTCAGTGACATGTCCTTATCAAATAAATCCTTGTTTAGGAACAGCTGCCTAGGTGAGGATGAACTGGCACACTGGTGATAGGAGGGCAGCCCAGTTCTCCAGGACCAGTTCTGATTGTCTTGTCTGGGGCCTGTTTGAAAACACTGTAGACATCCTGAATCTGCTGTCCATCCTGCCTCACTGCTTTCTAGGCAGGAACAAACTCCGTAGAGCTGTTGGGTTCCAGGGCTCCCGTGCTGGCTTCTACATCACACCCAGAGACAAGGCTCTTTCTGCCAGAGCTTTTCACTGAGCAGTTGCAATGTGAGAAGAAATCAGTTTCTTTATTGCTGCCTCAAGGATGGAGCTGTTCCTCCAAAGTTTTTCTTATTTTCAGTAACCATGGAAGATATTGTATTTTACCTGGGCTGATGTGTCAATTATATAAAAGTTGTTTCTTTTCTTTTTTTTTTTTTTTGTACTGGGGATTAAACCCAGGGACATTCTACCTCCAAGCTACACCCCCAGCCCTAGTTTTTATTTTTTATTTTGAAACAGGCTCTCACTAAGTTGCAAAGGACCTCACTAAGTAGCTGAGGCTGGCCGCGACCTGGATCCTCAGGTCTCAGCCTCCCAGGTACTGGGATTACAAGTGTATGCCATCATGCCTGGTTTAAAATTTGTTTCTTTTTAACTTTGGAACATATGATTTGGTACCAAGGTAATCTCTACCCTTAGGTTTCAAGTAAACTCACATTAGCAAAACTTTGCCATTATTAAACAGATACAGACTGTTGGACGGGCTGGAGTTTACCTTGAACACTCTCTGCGTGCCATGTGTGGTCAGCATGTGGATCTATTGGGTGAGAAGAGGTATAGACAGCCTGGTATGATAGAGGCCATTTATTAGGCTAGTTGCTTTACATGGATAATTGCTGATCTCCTAATAGCCCTGTGATGGCAGCCTTATTCCCCAGAAGAAGAGGCTGAAGTTCAGAGATTGCCAGTCTCCCAAAGCCACGAGCAAGACAGGTGAAAAACCTTAGATCTGAACTTAGTCTGACTTGCAAAGCCAGCATTCTTTAAGCTCTACCACACTTTGTGTGTGTGTGTGTGTGTGTGTGTGTGTGTGTGCGCACGCGTTGCTGGGGGTTGAACCCAAGGGCACTCTACTTACAACCTATATCCCAAGATCTTTTTATTTTTTATTTTGAAAAAGGGTCTCGCTAAATTACCATATGCTGGTCTTGAACCTGTGATCCTCTTGTCTCAGCCTTATAGACATGTGCCACCACACATAGCTTGTACCGTTGTACCATACTTCTTCCCTTTTTTTTTCCTTTGCGGTATTGGGGATTGAACCCAGAGGCATTCTACCTCCAAGCTATATCCCCAGCCCTTTTTAAATTTTTTTGTTTTGAAATGGTCTCGCTAGGTTGCTGAGAGTCTCACTAAGTTGCGGAGGCTGGTCTTGAACCTGCAATCCTTCTGTCTTAGTTTCCCAAGTACTGGGATTACAGGCATGCGCCACCATGCGTGGCTTCATACTTTTTTTTTCTTTTGGTGGTACTGAGGATTCATCTCAGGGGCATTCTACCTCCAAGCTATAGCCCCAGCCCTATTTTATTTTGAAACAGGGTCTCAATAAGTTGTAGAGGGTCTCGTGAGGTTGCTGAGGCTAGCTGTGAACTTATTTTTTTGCGGTACTGGGGATTGAACCCAGGGGCATTCTACCTCTGAGCTATACCCCCAGCCCTACTTTTTATTCTTTTTTTTTTTTTTGCAGTACCGGGGATTGAACCCAGGGGCATTCTACCTCCAAGCTACACCCCCAGCCCTATTTTTTATTCTTTATTTTGAAACAGGGTCTCACTAAGTTGCGGAGGGCCTCACTAAGTAGCTGAGGCTGGCCGTAAACCCGGATACTCCAGTCTCAGCCTCCTAAGTACTGGGATTACAAGCGTGCCCCACTGCGCCCGGCTGGCTGCGAATTTATGATCCTCCTGTCTCAGCCTTCCAAATACTGGGATTACAAGCATGTGCTACCACGCCCCATGGCTTCATACTTCTTAATATATGAAAGCACATAGTAGTGCATTTGGAGAATTTAGAACAGTAAGTGTATCTCCAATTCAAGAAATTGTTAATCGAATTACTAGGAGGTCCTGTTTGTAAATCCCCCTTGCCATAATGCTGAGATCTAAATAGTTCTACAGCTATGTTTGTGGTCACCATGACTAAAGTGTTGAGTAACACTTGTGTGCCCCTGTGTGCAAAAGCAGTAGAATTTTCTAGCTGAGATAGAGGAAGAGGAGACCCCCTGAGTGGGAGCTATGGTGGAGCCTAGTGCTGCAAGTTCTTTATACATCTCTTTGTGGTGTCTTTTTAGAATGTGGATGGTGTGACCAGATACTGTTCTCATTTTGTTTGCACCTGTGTATTTCTAAATAATAGTGGCTCTTAATCTATTTTTAACTTTGCTCTAACTCTAATTTATCAAGGGACAGATCTTAGAGTTTATCTTACCTTCCAGTTCCACTCATAAGTCATTCAGTAAGACTTTAACAAGTCAAGATAGAAAATAAAAAGAATGCTCCTTGAAATTACTAAATGAAGCCAGGCGTGGTGGCGCACGCTTGTAATCCCAGTACTTGGGAGGCTGAGACAGGAGGATCGCAGGTTCGAAGACAGTCTCAGCAAGTAGTGAGACCCTGTTTCAAAATAAAAAAGAAAATAGGGCTGGGGGTGTAGCTCAGAGGTAGAATGCCTCTGGGTTCAATCCCCAGTGCCACAAAAAAAAAAAAGAAATTACTAATTGAGACTGTGTCCTCTTTGTGCACCCCCCTCATTTCGTCCTAAGACTAATGTGATATCTGACACATAATTGGTGGTCATGGATAAACGGATGGATAGACAAAAGAGCTTGCCACTTTTAGAGAATCTTTGTTTATATCCTTCATAACATCTATGCTAAATAAATATATTTGTAATCTCTCTCTCTCTCCCTTTCTCCCTCTCTTTCACCATTGGTGAAAGAGGCAAAAATGCAATTCCAAAATTGGACTTTTATTCTGTATAGCTACTGTGTTGGGGGGGGGTATGTGTCTTAATTTGTTGGTATCTGAACCCATAAAGAAAATTCTCTGCTTTTTAATAGGATTTGCTATATTTTGATGAGTGATTTTTCAGTAATCATACATTTAAGCAGATGGCAGTAATATCATTAGTAAGATGGAATTCCATATGAGAAATGCATCTGGATTTAATGAGGTTTGGGAATAAAGATGCAGTCCCTCCCATTTTCCGATACTCAAATGATCTATACCATATTTAGGAATATTACATCCTACTTTTTCCCTCCTCATATTTTCCCATCCTGGGGGAGTCTTTTCCTTTTCTTCTCTCCATTTCTGACTCAGCAGAGCTCTCATGGCAAAAGCAAAATTAGGAACATGGGATGTATTCCTAGAACTAAAGCATTTCAGTTAGAATATATTTTTTCTAGCTGGGCGTGGTGGCGCACGCTTGTAATCCCAGTGCTTGGGAGGCTGAGACAGGAGGATCCAGGTTTGCGGCCAGCCTCAGCTACTTCGTGAGACCCTCTGCAACTTAGTGAGATCCTGTTTCCAAATAAAGAATTAAAAAATAGGGCTGAGGGTGTAGTCCAGAGGTAGAATGCCCCTGGGTTCAATCCCTGGTACCGCGCATATATATATATATATATATTCTTTTTTCTTTAGAAATAATGTTATGGAAATAGTAGATTATATGATACTATGAGCTTTTAGTAATTAGTTAGGATATTTAAGTGCACTTAGAATCGTGATTTTCTGAAGCATTTTATGGTAGTCTCTCCATTCTTCATACTTTGATAGCCCTGCTAGTGAGCAGATAGTGCCTGGGAAGGATGGGTCTCCAGGGGGGTGTCAGCTCATTGGGATGCACACCTTGGGGTAGGGGCTGTATGTCTTTATCTGGATGTTAACAGCTGTTGCCCATTCTTGGTACAGAGGACATGCCCAGATATACCAGTTGAATGTTGTTGAAGTGAAGGAAGTAAACGTCTTCTCCGTTTTCATCCTTCCTGGTTTTTCAAGGGACTTCCAGTGTCAAACTCTCATCAAACCTGGAAATTTTGCATGCAGTTGGATTTAATTCTTGATCTCTAATTTATCAGACATTCATTGATCACCTATGATATGCCAGGTACTAAAAACACAGCAGTGGATGAATACAGTTTTGCTCCCTGCCCATTAGGAGCTTCTAGCCTGGTGGTAAAGTGCGAGCCATCGTCAAGAAGGCATTAGCTGTGTCTGGAGTGTGCTGTCCTAGGACCCTACTGTTTTAGAAATGCATAGATGGACCTTGAATTAGCTAATGTTTCTGATGGCAAAAATCGTACTGTTTTCTTAAATATCACTGATGAAATGGTGACTTCTCAAATTATTAAAAAATTTCCTTAACAGTAAACTAATGAAAAACAGTGATGTGGGCAGTTTGCTTTTACATAATTTTTGATGAGAGCGTAGTTCTTACTTCCCTTCTTTTCAATTGAAGTTGTTACATAGTAACCTGAAATTATTTTTAAAAGGTAACATTTTTTGAGTGTTCTTCTACCTAATTTCTAATTTCTGAGTGTTATTTTTTTGTGTGTGTGGTACTGGGGATGAAACCCAGGGGCATTCTGCCTCCGAGCTATACCTCCAGCCCTATTTTATTCTTTATTTTGAAATGTGGTCTCACTAAGTTGCTAAGGCTGGCCGTGAACCTGCGATCTTCCTGTCTCAGCCTCCCAAGTACTGGGATGACAAGTGTGCACCACCACGCCCGGCTAATTTCTGAGTATTAGGGCAGACATCAAGTTTTCTTATAGCTAGTGACTAATTTAGTTGCACACTGTTTCTATTTATAGCTTAGGTAGAATTGAGCAGATTTAACATGAATAGTTTCATCTAAGTTTCACATGGAAGAAAACAGTCAAAATCATAAGAAGGAAAGATAAGAAAATGATCATACAAAATCAAGGTAAAGCGTGATTGGCTGATGGCTGGAGTTGGAAGAAAGTGAAAAATTTTTTTCTTAATAATCTTTTTGTGATGTAAGATTTCTTTCCATAGATTAGTGTAATTTACATGGGCTAGTTGAAGAGATTATATTCTTAACAGCTTATATTCATATTGTTGGATATACTATAATATTATATACATTATTGAATATAATATAATATAACCTGTTATATTCATAATCTATTATGTATAGCTTGAAGCCCAGGCTGTTTCACACTTGTTTCTGAGAGTTGTGGCTGTATAAAATATAAAGTGCTTTTGAGATTAAAATTATTGTATTTGGGGATTTGGGGGAGGGCTCACTTCTATTTATGGACACAGGTGAGGAAACAATATGTCAGATCTTCCTGTTCAAGGGATTCAGTCATACCTGGTAGAAAAGAGGTTTAACCTAGTTTCTCAAGAGAACCATGGAGGGGGGGGGCAGGAATAAGCCCAGGGTGAGCCGGGAGCCAGTTACCTTTGGCCTACTTTCTCTGAGATGATGTGCTTTATCCTTCCAGGTCAGGCAACCTCCTCAGCCCAAGCATTAAGATTCATGGTTGCCAGTAACAGAAATTCACAGTCTAATTTAAGCAAAAGAGAATTTTATTTTTTGCTTACTTAACCAAACTGCAGAATGAACTGGAGTGAAATAGATTTTAAGGATGTTCAGAACCAGGGACTTGAAACATTGTATGTGGCTCCCTCTTTCTCTCTACCTTTTGTCTCTCAGAGTTGTTTTCATTTTTTTTTCTTACTTCAAATGGGTTTTCTCTACATGGAAGAGGACATGACCATGGTCAGTTCCAATCTGCAGACATCTTTACCTCTATGATCTGAGAGAAAACATTTTTCTTTTCTTCCAGTTTAAATTTGGAAAATCCCAGGGAAGGATTCTGATTGGTTTCTCTAGCCAGGGAGGTCATGCTGACATTGCCCTGAGGGAACTGTTATAAACAGGTAGATATAGCACCCCCCCTTTCTTTAAACCAGTATGGGAACCAGTTGAGACAACTAGTTAAGATTCTTCCCCCAATTCACTGAAAATCTTTTAAAGTCTTTTGTGGATTTTTAAAATTAGTGTATGGACTTATACACAACTCAATTTTGGGATCCTTTTCTGTTTTACTGTGTTTTTACAGGAACACAGACTAGCACTGTATGTTGTAGTGAGTTCTCATGAATTAGGCTGGCTGACTTGAGTGAAAACCATAGGAATAAGCATATTGAGACATAGAATCATAATACTTTAGAGGTGAGAGAGACCCCAGAATCCATCTGCCTTCAATAGTTTTAGATATATTAATGAGGTCTCCCAAACACTAAGGACTCAGCAATAAAAGAGGATGAGTTCCCCTTCTCTCCATTTTTAAATACTGGGTCCTGATCTGGGAACTGAGGATATTGGAATAAGACAGGTAAGGAAGGTCCTTGCCTTAGTGGAGCTTATGATTACTTTAAAAAAATATTGACAGGTTAACTAGAATGCTGAATATCTTTGATTTTTAATCTGAGTTGAAGCTCTGTCAATATGTATCTTTAATTGCTCAAAAAGCAAAATATTGGTAAATGATGCTTATTTAGCAATAAAATAGTTTAAAATATGGCATCTGTTGGAGAAAACAAATGAAAGGAGTTCCTGAAGGTGAGAATGCTGGAAAGGCAGTACCCTGTCATGGTTAAGAACTCAGTCTTCAAGCTGACAGTCCAGGGTTCAAATCTCAGCCCTCCACTTGCTAGTTTTGCAGTTTCTGCAAGTTGTCAGAGCTCTTTTAGCTTCACATTCTTCAGCTGTAAAATGGAGACAACTACTTTGTATGGGATTTTGGTGTTGTTTTAAGTTAGTTACATTCTAATAACATTTGTTAATTGTAAAATACACATAATGTGCGGTTGACCATGGTGTAACATTTTTAAGTGTACGCTTCAGTCCTGTTAAGTCCATTCATATGGTTGTGCAGCCATAACCACCATTCACCTCCAGAACTCTTTGTCTTGCAAAACAGAAGCTCTATACCCATTAAACGATGATTCCCCATTCCCCTCTCTCCCTAACCCCTGGCAACCACCATTCTACAAAGTTACTTTTTTATATAAATATAAATGTTAAGATTTCCAAAAGTGTTAGCTATAATCTCTCTAGATCAGGAGTCAGCAAACTCCAGCCCACAGGCCAGATTTGGTCAGCAGCCTGTCCTATTTTGGAAGGGTCCTTGAACAAAGAAAGGTTTTTACATTTCTAAAGGGTTGTAAAACAAAAAATGAAGAAGGGATATGCCTCAGAGGCAGTATATAATCCACAAAACCTGAAATATTTACTATATGGTCTGTGTGTGTGTGTGAGAGAGAGAGACTGGGGATTGAACCCAGGGGCATTCTACCTCTGAGCTACACCCCCAGCCCTATTTTTTATTCTTTATTTTGAAACAGGGTCTCACCACGCCTGGCTTGTTTTATTTTTGTGTTTGGCCATACTGGGGATTGAACTCAGGGCCTTGCACATGCTAGGCAAGTACTCTACCACTGAGATTATACCCAACCCTTTAAAAAAAATTTATTTTAAGACAGCATTTCATTAAGTTGCTAGGCTGGCCTTGAACTGGCAATCCTTCTGCCTCTGTTTCCCAAGTAACTGGGATTACAAGAATGTGCCACCACACTCAGCCCCTTCCACATGTCTTAAAGAGGGTTATATGAGCATCTTCCCTGGCCATTTCTTAATTGGGCCATGTTGCCTCAAAGGGAGTGAAAATTGGCTCTTAAGGGGAATGAAATCTTAGTAGCCTCCCAAAGGACTATAGTACATAAACAGATATACCTCTAGTATTAAAATTTTAACAACTGGGAAAAAATATCTAATTAGGCTCATTAAGGGAGTGATAACAAATTTGAGAAACACAGCACGTCTGAATTCCAGAAGACATGTGGCTTATTAACCTCTGAATATTCCCACATTGAGCAGGTATATTCTTTTCTTCAGTCTAAGTTTTCTACCCCATAGTTAAGTGAATGAAACCTCTGGTCTATTTCACTGACCCACTCAATCTAGAAATTGCTTCCAGATGAACTTTATAGTACTAGAGAAATTTTTTTAAAATATTTTTAAACTTTTAGACATTTGTCAAATGATTAGTCTAACATATCAAAAAGATGTGTTTTGCTTATTAGACTGAATTTCTTATTTTTATTTCTTGCATTTGTTGTTGACATAAAATGAATGTAGATGCTTGGGTGTAAAGATCTCTAACCCTAAAGCTCTGAGTAAGCTCCTCATAGCTATATCAACTCTAAAGTGAAAAGAAAACACAGGTATATAATTATTTTACCTGACCTAGTCTGATTTAGAATATACAAAATTTTATGACAGGCCACTGAAATATTAGGAACAGAGGTCATCCTGATCTTGCCTCCAGGCAAGGACTGTGCCTTGCCCATCTCTGTATCCCCAGTGCCTGGCAGAGTTGGTAGCTAGTGAGTGTGCTTGTGCACCTGGCTGTACAGGTGGTATTTCTGCACATGCTTAGTTGTGTCCTGTAGTTTTTACTACTCATAGTTTTTCTTTGCTTCAGCTTACTCTTACTCACACACCCATGCCTATAGATACAATTCCTCTGTCTCACTTTGGTCCCCTGTGCCAGTTGGCCTTTCCACCATTGTGGGGTTGGATGATGATAAACAGCAGAAGATTGTTCAAACAGCCTTCATTGCACAGTGCTTCACATCATGACCAGTGCTTGATGTAGTAGGTGCCCAACCCTGGGGTTGTTTAGAGAGTGGTGTGGAAGATCCACAAAGAGCAGGGCCCAAGGATTCATGCCTCCCACTGGAAGCTGGAGGTGGCATTTGGAGAAAGAGACAGTCCATTCTGCTCTGCAGCTCTGAGGGAGCTGCATAGAGATCCAGCAGGCCAGTGTTCCTCAAATATCTCTACCTACATTCTCTTTGGAGCAGTATGCCCTGGGGATTTAGGAGGTGTCTGTCTAAGAAACTTCTGTGAACACAAAACCTTTTCTTTGTGGTCTGGGGGTATAGCTCAGTGGTAGAGCATGTGCCTAGCATGCATGAGGCTCTGGGTTCAATCCTCAGCACCCCCCCCCAAAAGAAAAGCAAGCAAGAAAAAGTTTTTCCTTTTCTATTTTATTTATTTTAGAGTATTTAATTGACAAGGATTATGTATGTTTTTGATACTTACATTTATGTGTTTCTAGCAATGTACTCTACCATGTGGTTTTTTAATATAAAAATATCAAAAATATTTTTATTTTTGTGGTACTAGGATTAAATCCAGGGACATTCTACCTCTGAGCTATATCCCCAGCCCTATTTTATTTTCTAATTTTGAAACAGGGTCTTGCTAGGACCCTGGTCTTAGCACGCTAGCCTCAACCTGCAATCCTCATCTCTCAGCCTCCCAAGTACTAGGATTACAGATGTGCACCACTGTGCCTGACTTTCAAAAAATATTTTAAAATTGTGTATGGAATTGATATTCTACAAAAATGAACTACATTCATGCTGTAGCCTCAGCCCACCACTGAATCCCTATGAAGACTTACATAATCAGTAGAGAAGCATAGCTTAGATATTGGTTCTACACATATAGGCATTAGCCACTTTGGCCAGTCAGCTCTTGGAAGTGGAGGTGTGTTTTCACATAAAGTGATCCAGACACAAAGAACCAGGTACAGAATCAGTGGCTTGTGGTTAGCGTGACAGTAATAGCCTTCTTATCCTCTCCTTGGTCTGTGCCCCTGAATTTATAATCACCTGCTGGGCTGGGATCTCTGGGAACTCTTTGTCCTGCCCTCAAGGGTAAGGACTTATTTGTCGAGCTTGGCAGTCAAGTGGCCCTGGGGCTTCCCACCATCTTAAGTCCTTCTCCATTTCTGCACAGCTCTCTGCAACCCTAGAGAGGTCCAACATATACTCCTTGCTGAGGGCCAGGGTAGAATCAGGCTTTCCATGATGGCCTTCTCTCTCAGAGCAGAGGAATCAATTTATTTTCAGTAAAAGTCCAAATGTTCAGAAACCTATGTAGGGGATGCATTTACTTTTATTGCTGTTCATGGAACAAGAGGGTCCATTCTTGGTGTACTTGTCTCAAACCTGAGTCAGGCACATGACACCTTTAATCTTATTATTATCCTTTTAGCCATAAACCTTCATAAGTGGCCTAAGTTTCACCATGACATCTAGTTGAATTAAACTTGAACTAAAAGTTATGTAATTCATTACAATTACTAATTGAGTCAAGCCTGTAACTTGATAATACAAGGGCCACAACTGACTGGTGGTTAATCCCTATTACATAACTTCTTCATATGTGTTCCTTTAAATAGGGTTTAAAACAACCACCATAAGACTTGGGTAAAAATCTCAAGTGGATGCTATTTGGTGACCAAACTAGAAAGCCAGTGACTTCTACCTGCCACCCCCCCCCAATGTTAGGGTCCCAGTTTACTTTTTTTTTTTTTTTTTTG
>PVJS01037180.1:0-20062 GCA_004027185.1 Glis glis
GCATGTGCCACCACGCCCGGCCCTAACCTATGGGGTTATTGATAGATAGGAAATACACACACAGCTTATGACTCATTCGGCTAAGGATAAAAGAGCCTAGGAGAAACCCAGCGAGAGATGCAGCATGCCTTAGCCTAGGAGAAACTCGGGGAGAGATGCAGCATGCCTTAGCCTAGGAGAAACCCAGGGAGAGATGCAGCATGCCTTAGCCTGGATTCATGTTTTCTAGGGTCCCTAATGGGGTTCACGGATATTTACCATGCTGCCTGCGTATGTGGATCCTGCCAGAACTGGGAAAACATCTCATTCTTAGAAGTTTGAACCTAAAAGCATCGAAATACAAAATCTATGTAACAGATATTTCAACTCCTGTTTATGGATTTTGAAATCTTCTTGTCATTGAACCAAACTCACTAAAAACAACATACTTCTTTATATCAAGGAAGAAGCAAAACAATTCTATTGTGTCCCTGTCTTGCTCAACATTCTCACTGCTACAATCCAAGACAGCTGACCATACAACTGAGAAGAAGGAAGACTTACTTGATCAGTTTCTTCGAGATTCCGGATACAGTCCATGAGAGGCTGGGGTCTGGGAACTCAGAGCATGGCAACAAGAAACAAGGTCTCTGCTCTCATATCTTGGAGGCCAGAAGCAAGAAAGAGGGAGAGAGCAAGGCTCTGCTGTCACATCATGGAAGCCGGAAGCAAGAGAGAGCCATTGAGCAAGGATGTTAATCCACTCATGAGATTACAGCCTTCATGACTAAATTATATCAACCCTGAGCTCTTCAGAGGACATTCTATATCTGACCATAATAGTCCCTGATCACTTTTTTTTTTTTTTTTTTTGTGCGGTACTAGGGATTGAACCCAGGGGCATTCTACCTCAGAGCTACACCCCCAGCCCAATTTTTTGTTCTTTATTTTTTGAAACAGGTTCTCACTAAGTTGCAGAGGGCCTCACTAAATAGCTGAGGCTGGCCGCAAACCTGGATCCTCCGGTCTCAGCCTCCCAAGTACTGGGATTACTAGCGTGTGCCACCACGCCCGGCTTGTCCCTGATCACTTTCTTGTCCATCAGCATCTGGGGAAGTCTTCTCACATCTACTCTTCAACAAAAACACAAATATCATCAACAACTAAATAACTTTAAATACACTTCAGCGGGGTTTAGGTATTCACTTGTAATTTTTTATTACTGCGGAAATGTCATAACTTTTATCTAGGGTGTCAGGGTCTGTTCTATTCATCTTAGGTTGTTTTTATGTGCTCTTCCAATTCTATTTCTCCCTTTCCATAGACCCCAAATGCTCTTACTCCATGCCAGTCTGCTTTGGGATAACTTCTGTTTTTCCTCACCCTTATTTCTGAGTCTTCGTGTGAGTAAATGATTGGTGCACATGTTAGTTTTACTTCTCTCTGTTGTACTCTTCAGAATGTCTCCTGTTCTAAGAGCAATGGTGTGATTGCTGCTGCTTTCTAATTTTCTATCTGCCTTCAATGTTCAGCAGCTGTTTTATTTTTTTTTCTGGGAAGATTTATTTTCTTATTAGGGCCCAAACTAAAAATATGCTCCTCTATTTCCTGCCTGCCCGTACCTTTCTGGGTAATACCAATTAAACCTTTCCCTGGAATTAGAAGCTCAGGAGTGTCACTGCTTAACTCCTTCTTGCCATACAGTACCGACCCTGAGAACCACAAGTTCTATCATTGCTCACAAAGTGGTAATGCTGAAGAGGGTCTGTCTATTTATTAGCTAGCTACCTGTTGTATCGGATACTTTGAATAGAAATCACAATAACAGAGACATAAATAAGGTAGAAGTTTACTCCTCTCACACATGGACCTCTAAGTTATATATGGTCAGGAGGGGAACATCAGGGGTTTGCCTTTGTTCCAAGAGGTTGTTTAGGAACCAGACTGCTTCTTGTTGCTCCCCATCCTCTAGTGTGTTTCTGGCATCTGAGTGTCAAAGATGGAAAGCAGGAAAGAAGTGGAGGGCATACTCCATCCTTTCAAAGGCATGATCTGGAGACTACATGAATGGTTTCTGATCTCATCTCATTGGCCAAAATATAGTCATATTGCCATGCCTTAGCAGCAAGGAAATACAGCCTTTAGCTGAGAGCTAATTTCTTTTTCCTGTTGCTAAAAAGCGGAACATAAGAATGGATTCTCAGGAACAACTTATCTCATTTTTGTATCTATGCATAATGGAGGAAAAGGAACTCTGAGAATATATAGTTAAGAGTAAGCTGATTCCTATGACTCGTGGTAAATGAGGAGAGAACATAGGAAATTGATTTGGGCTTGAGAAAAGATCAACTGTGGCTAGTCAGTAGAAAGGGAGGTGTGTGTTTTCCCTACAAGAAAATGATATGTCAAAGGTGAATAATAAGTATTTAAGGAATAAGTGCATAATTAGGGCTATTCCCTAGTATGTTAATTTAATATTGGCACTAGGGATGAAATTAGTGGGGACAAATGGAGACTTTTTCGTTTTAGTTTCAGTTAAGAACTGAGGTGAATGGACATTTGAGTGTGGATAGTGAGAAAGGCAGAGGCAGGACAGGAGGGACGGTGGAGAGTCAGGCTTCCCTAACATGGTGAAGAGGGACTGAAGAAGTCCAACCTGGCCTTGATGTGCCAAGCACATTTCTCTAAAGGAAGGTATTCATTAGGAGAAATAGGGAAGTCCAGAGGACCTGGCTTAGTTTGGTGGTGTATCTTGTTTGGTTCTGGTTTGTAGCTGTAGGAGAGAAGAAGGTGAGATGTATTTGGTTTTGGGCCTTTTGAGTTTGAAATATTAATGCAAGAAAGTCAAGTTGTTGGGTGGGGAGTAAGGACAGCTTTAGAACTTTAAGAGAGATTTTTATATTTTGTTTTGTTTTATTTTTTGATAATAGGGATTGAATCCAGGGGCAGTCTACCTCTTAGCTACACACCCAGCCCCATTTTATTATTTTATTTTGAATCAGGGTCTTGCTGAATTGCTGAGAACCTCTCTACATTGCTGAGGCTGGCCTTGAACCTGCGATCCTCCTGCCTCAGCTTCCCAAGTACTGGTATTTACAGGCATGTGCCACCACACCCGGCAAGAAAGAGATTTTTAGATCATGATTCCCTGTTTATGAATCTAATAGTTGAAGGCCAGAGAATGTCAACACAAAGAGAGAAAGGATCGACTTTAGGGATTACCTATGTTTATTGGAGTATAGCAAGAACAGCTAGAAAAGCAACAACAAAAGGAACACTTGTCGATGTTAAGATTTTAAAGAAGGAGAGGAGCAGACGCCGGGGTAAAATGTCTAGAGAAAATAAGAACAGGGAAAAAAGTTCAATTAATTAGCTCATGGGGAATTCATGGTAACTTCTAAGAGAACAGTTTTAGTAGAGTGACAGACATATGAGCCATAATTGCACACTTAACTAATGTGCTGAGTGGGTGGCAAAAAGGAAGGAGAGGCAGGGTGCTATGATGATGTCTCCTTTGTATTTGAGTCATTAAGATGACATATGTCCATCTATTGTGAGTTGCAAGCAGCTGGAATAGGTTGAAAGGAAGCCAGATCTGTTTTTAAATTTTTTATATGATATGATAATACTAGTTCTTCCTCAGTTAATTGTATATATACACTTTTGTTTTTATATAACAAGATTAGATTGAGAACTCAGTAAATGTAAGTAGGTTATTATCTTTTATGTTATGGATCCCTTTTGATGTAATGAATTCTCACTAAAGAAATTATCCTTTTTCACTGAAGTGATTTGTAGTTGGAGACTAGCCAAGTTATTTTAACTCCAGGACTGATTACAAGTGACCTCAAAGGACAATATGAATTTATTTGCCAAGAAGTTGGCACTTTGAATAAGCATAAATTATGGCATTATTTCTGAATATATTCTTTTTTTCTTTTTAATTGTTGTACTGCAGATTGAACTCAGGGTAGTTTTCTTCTGACCTACACCCCCAGCTCTATTTTATTTTTTATTTTGAAACAGGATCTTGCTAAGTTGTTGAGGGTTTCACTAAGTTGTTGAGGCTGGCCTCGAACTTGCAATCCTCTTGTCTCAGCCTCCCAAGTACTGGGATTATAGTACTTAGCACCACTGTGCCTGGCTCTGAATCTATCTTGATTATAGTTTTATTGACACTGGCTAAGAGTTTTGATACATTTGTATGAACTTTTCATATGTGAACAAATGCTTGAGTGATCTGATTAAGCTTCTTAATGAATCTGTTGTATATTATGAAGCTCTTTCCAAGACATTTAAGAATTCAGTTAAGTTAAAAAAATACATCTTTATTTGAATTTCAAATATGGCTTAGATTCTGTTCAGAAAGTAAAATTAGATTGTAATTATGATTTATCTTACTTGTGAGGGCTGATAGCATTATTGGTGCATTATCATTGTACTTTCTTCTTTGTTTAATATTTATAAGTACATACTTTATGCCTGATATGCTTGAAATGGGTAGCAAGTCTCTATTATGCATGTTATTTAATAATTTAGCTGTTAAGTATATAGTTGAGTATTTAAGTTAATTAAACCATGTGAAATATTTACTTCAGTAAATATGTGGCCAAAATTTGTGGTTATTGAAATTTATAATTAATAAATATTTGTCATTTATTCACTACATCTAATACAGTATGTTAGGGGACCTAGGGGATATAAAAGAGGAATACAAGATTTTCCTTACCTTCAATGAATGTGCAGTCTCTTGGGAAATTTAAAAAATGTACATATAATTATAGCACATATGATTTATCTAATGAAAAATATACAAAATAGAATCAAAGTTAAAAAATAATAGGAAAAAAAGAGAAAAAGATCAAGAACAATGACAGTTTTTGTTGAAGAGAAGATATTTAAGAAAAGGTTTGGCCGGTGGCTAGGATTTGGTGGCAGACATGAGGAGGGATTTTCAGGTACAGGAACATCCTAGGTAAAAGCAAAGAGAAGGCAAGCCTGGCCTAAATTTGAAGTCAAACAGGTGGACCAGGTGCAGGAGGTAAGCCTGAGGGTAATGGTGGAGCTGGAGGTTTATTAAGGGAATCACCTTAGCTAGAAAATATGTTTATAAGGATTTTGACTCAAAGATAGTAGGAAGCCATTGTGGTGGTGATGGTAGTAGTTATTGTTGCTGTTTGCAATATATATTTCCTATGTAATTAGCAGAATCTAGAAGTATTATGTCTTTCAAAAATTAGATTAGCCGAGTGTGGTGGCCCACATCTGTAGTCCTAGTACTTGGGAGGCTGAGACAGGAGAATTTCAGGTTCGTGGCCAGTCTCAGCTACTTAGTGAGACCCTGTTTGAAAATAAAAATAAAATAGGGCTCGGGGTGTAGCTCAGAGGTAGAATGCCTCTTGGTTCAATCCCCAGTACCACACATACACACACAAATTAGATGACTCACACAAATTAGATGACTCAGTTGTCTGTGTCTGTGGACAAGAGCTGTAACCATCACAGGTTTTGCTCCTATTACTGGACTGCGCCACTTTTAGTAAATTGTGAAATGTTCATTATGTCAGTGAAATCTGATTGTTTTGTAAATTGCACAGTAACACTTCATTGCATTTTAAAAATGCTGAACATATTAATCTGCTTGGTATAAACATGTACAACAAACCATACTACATGTGGTCATGTTCTGCCCTGCATTTTTTCTGTGCTGGGAAGTGGCCTGGG
This sequence comes from Glis glis, assembly GCA_004027185.1. NCBI lineage: Eukaryota > Metazoa > Chordata > Mammalia > Rodentia > Gliridae > Glis > Glis glis. The sequence goes on from PVJS01037180.1 coordinate 5,704, forward strand.
CCTTTCTGAACCTCTGAGAGGATTTGTCAAGCCATAACATGTTCTTATATGTACAGAGTATTATCATTTATTAATCTTCTGTAGACTTTGCATTGATCATCCTAAATGATGTGGTTTGAAATACCAGTACTATGTAAACAGTTCATAGGATTTGTGCTAATCCAGTGTAACTCATGAAATTTACTTTTAATTATGAAACACACATTTTCATCTTATTGCATGAAAATTAGAAAATTTTCCTATCCAAGAGAGGACAAAGAAAGATCATTAATATATGCTATTAATAAAAGGTGCCACATGCAAATATGAGTTTAATCTTTTCCAGTGATCCGTCAGACTTTGCCACTATTGAGAGCGTATAGCCCAGGACAGTAGGGTCAATGCTGTAGGTCTACCTTTCCTACTTCACCTGACTGGAGAACCAACAAAGTTTTTCAGCAAAAAATGACATTCCCAGACTTGTGTTTTAAAAGCCAATCTTGGCGTAAGGTAGCTTAGAGCAGATCAACACGGGCATTAGGGAGGTTGGTGAGGAGGTTTATGCAGTAATCCCAGCTACAATATAATAAAGGCTTAGATTTGGAAAGCAACAAGGCAAAGGAGCCTTCCCAGGCAAAAATCAAAACCAGCTAGTCTCATCCCACTGCCGCCATCTTTCCTCTACCCTAGGTTGCTCGTGAAGGGGTGTAGCCGGGGTCCTGTTCTCTTAGTACTTTTCACCTACTTTGGGTGTAACTCAAACAATCCAGAGTAAGTATTTAGAGGAATGGTGCTACCTATGAGTACGGCAAGGGTAACCAGTGTAGGTGGTTCTGTGATTTTAAGTGTGGCCTGTTTAGAATTCCTACTATGTCTGAATATTTAAGTTTGAATTTTTAGTTAGGATTAGTTGTGGAGGCAGTGGCCATGCATTTTAAGACATTCTTAAAGAAGTTCACAAAGGGAGTTAATTAAATGTTCCTTAATGTTTTCATGATTATGGGAGGAAATTATAATTTTATTTATAGTTACAAAGCATTAAGGATTATATACTGTGGCTACACATATATTACTAAATTATAATATAATATAATATAATATAATATAATATAATATTGAAATTCCTTGTTCATGTGACTATGTAGTTTTATATATTTATTTCAATCATTGATTTATAAACCTTTATTTGCTACTTGCTCCTTTATTCTTCTTATTACGATCAATAAACAGAAAATAATGTAGGAGTTTTTATTGAGCAGGGCTCTTCATGGAAAGTAATTGCTGATGTATCAACACAGATAATTGGTGGCACAAAAATAGCATTGGCCTTTGTCTATGTAGCTCATAGTGAGTGCCTAGAATTATTTGTTGTTGTTTGTTGAAATTATGAAATAAAAAACAGATTCCAATAAAAGTAGAAATTAACTTTTTCCATACCGAGATGTCTTTTATAGCTCTAATGTCTTTAAAAACATTTGCCCATCAAATGTATGGGGGAGAAGAGATAAAATATTTTTGTGTGTATATTTATCTTTTATTATAAAGTATCTTTAGAATTTTGTCATAGGTGTACATTTAGTTACATACTTCTGTTGTTACTAAGAAATATTATAATATTTACTTTGGAAAATTAAAAAAAATAAAAATTAAACCTAAAATCCCCAAAACTAAATAGTTGCCCCAAAATATAGCATCTTAATGTCTATCTCTCTAGACATCTACCACATGCTCATTTCTCCCACATGCTCATTTTTATAAAAATGAGATCATATTGAATATAGTATATTTATGCTCATCTTTATATATTTTTATAAAAATGAGATCATATTGAATATAATATATTTATTCATCTTATATAATGAAAATCCTTCCACATAATAAGATGTTATTCTACAACATCGTGTTTCTTGGGTACATACTATTACTTATTAGAAATGCTATAATTCATTTAACATCCCTATTTTTGATGTTTACAATATTACAATATTTTTAATCTTTTTCAAGAGTTTTTTTAATGGTACAAACAAGTCTAATACTGGGATTTATATAGGCCAATTTTAGTTTGGCTGTCCTCACTGTGCTTTGTGACTTTTGCTCCCTGGTATGACCTGATCTTTATGTGTCTTCCCCACTACATGTAGCCAAAGCTGCTATGTGTTCACTCCAGTCTGTACTTTCCTGTTCTTCCTGTGTGCCCACTGGACCACATTTCACAGCTTCTCTTGCAGGTGCTGGGGCCACATGACCATATTCTAGACAAAGATATGTGAGTAGAAGTCATGTATGCCAGTGTTAAACTGATCTAGAACCAAACTATTAAAGATTGATAATAGGATAATGTACATTTTTCCTCGAGTATTTTTATTTTAGGTAGAATGTTTTTATTTTAATAGGATATTTGGGGGAGATTCAGTGCCTTAGCTGACAGGAATAACTATAATTTTTATTAAGGTATTTAAATGAACAAAATTCTTATTAACTAAATCTTAGAGTAATGTTGCCCATACATTCTCTGAGATGTTAACAAGTTCTAGGCAAATAGGAGATTCTGTTCTTAAAGACATTTGGCACCTGCACACATCTATTGCCAATGTATAGTCCATATTAACATATCAAAGGCTCTGAGAAATCTTGAAATAAATAGACCCATCTCCCTTCTCTGACCTAGTGTTTCCAAAGTTTGATTTCTTAGGATCCTGTCTTAAGACTCTACAGTTAACATCTTAGAAAATTAGCAATCCTAAAACTAGTATACTATGGAACAAAGTTTGGGAAATCCTATTCCAGGATATTAGTTTTTTTTTTTTTTTGGTACTGGGCCCTTCTACCTTGGAGGTTCACCCCCCTGCCCCTTTTTTATTTTGAAACAGGGTCTCCCTAAGTAGCTGTGATCCTCCTATCTCAGCCTCCCAGGTACTGGGATTACAGGCATGTGCCACCACACCCTGCCTATGTCAGAATATTAGAATTAAAGAAAACTTTAAAGTAATTGACTGAGAAAAGCAAAGCATGCAGTTCTGAAGAAATAACTGTTCTGGTTCAAATAGAGTTGTCATTGTGTTTTCTAAAACAGGTTTACTGAGTGGAATACAGTACATTGTGAATACCTGTCAGCTCTGATTATCTTTTCCTCTGTCAAGAGTTTAAAAATAACAAGAACACTTGTTTTTGTGAGAATTCAATTATTATTTTCTTCCTTGACATCTTTATAAATATTATAGACTAATTCAGTTAGATAATTTGTTCAGCCTGTGTCTTTCTTGAATTCTTACTTGTTACCTTCCCTTGTACAATAGGTAAATATAAGAGTAATTAAGTAATCTGGAAAAGGAACATTTATGATACATCAAATTTTCATCCTCACTACCCCCTAGTCTGTGTGTGTGTGTGCGCATGCGTGCGTGTGTGTGTGTGTGTGTGTGTGTGTGTGTGTGTGTGTGTGTTTAATACATTTAACTCTACTATGGCCACTTGAGTTAAGAATTTTTGATATTTTAGGGAGAGTTATCTAGTGACACTGATCATAACATTATATACACTATATCTCCTTAGGGAAATAGGTGATCCAAGAAGAAAAATATTTAAAAGATAAAATGTTGCATTATAGCCAAGTGTGGTGGCACACAGTTGTAAACTTAGTGAGACACTGTTTCAAAAAATAAAAAAAAGGCTGGGAGTATAGCTTAGAGATAGAAAAGTCCCTGGGTTCAATCGCCAGTACCAGAGAGAGAGAGAGAGAGAGAGAGAGAGAGAGAGAGAGAGAAAGGGAAAGGGAGAAAGAGAAAGAGAGAGAGAGAGAGAGAGAGAGAAAGAGAAAGAGAAAGAGAAAGAGAAAGAGAAAGAGAAAGAGAAAGAAAGAGAAAGAGAAAGAAAGAGAAAGAGAGGGAGGGAGGGAGGAAGGAGTATTATAGCAAGCTTCAGGGTGTTGATGCTTGCTCCCCCCCACCGTGTGTGTGTGTGTGTGTGTGTGTGTGTGTGTGGTGTGTATCTGCGTGTGTGTGTATTGTGTGTTGTATGTGTGTGTGTTACTGGGGATTGAACCCAGGACAGCATTCCACCTCTGAGTTATACCTCCAGTCCTTTTGATTTTTTAATTTTGAAACAGGGTCTCCCTAGGTGCACTGCACTCCGTAGGTGCAGGTTCATTGCACTGGCCTTGAACCTGCTCTCCTCCTGTTTCAACCCCCCAAGTACTGGGATTATAGGAATGCAGCACTGTGCCCAGCTAGGATATTGGTATTTTCTTGAAGTGGATAATATTACTGTTTGAAGTTTTTTCCAACTGTGAAGATGTATTCAACGGAACCTAGTAATGGTGTTATAGTACTGAAGGGATATTGAAGATAGTGTTTTACAAATAAACCAGCTGAAGCCAGAGAGGCTATAGACTTGACTGGAAATCAAAATTAAGTTTCCCAACTTCTAAGCTAGCATTTTCTCTTCTGTATTATGTTGTTTCTCATTTATCTTTAAAAAATTCTGTTAGCTGGGACAGGCTTCATATCTGGGGATAATAATAGATAATCTCTAAAGCAGGGTTTGCAAGAGAGTCAGAAAGCCCCCAAACTAAGATTATTTTCCCCACAATTTGTCGTGTTGGACATGGTAGAGATAGACTCCTTCCTTGACCTTAAAGGTTTTTCAGTCTTTAAGGGCCTCTTCAAAAATGTCTGGAAGAATCTCTTCTAAACTCATACCTGGCTAAAATTTTATCTCAGAGATTAGGTAATGAAATTGGTTTCTAACCAAGAATACCCAGAGCAACACCTCAGGGTAAAGAGGGGGCCTACAGCTCTTGTGAGGGAGAGTGTAAGAGGGTTCTAAAACTTGGTCTACCTTACAAATGTAACCAGGAAATATCAGCCTTTTCTTTTTATTTATTTTAAGCTCAGTATATTTTAAACTAAATAGCTAATGAAATTAATTCTGATTGGGTAGGTGGAAAAACAACTTGGGTTTACCAATGTACAATGTATAAAAATGTCAGTTCCCCTTAAAGGATTTGCAAATTACTTTTACTGGTATTTTTAAACTTTTTACAGTTCTGCCTTGTACCTAGCATGATAGCTGGTTATACTTGTAATAATTTGTTTTTATTATTAAAGGAAGTATTTCCAGTGAATGTCATGTTGCTCACTCAAGCTTACAAGCCATGCTTTTATTAAGCCATCATTAATTTAGTAAATGTGAGTAGTTGTGTTTTGGTTTTCATTTTTAAAAACTGCGTTCTAAAAAATCCTAATCTATTAGGGATGGTATAGTTTCTAGCTTTAATAATGACATTCAATTTCTGTGTGTAGATATCAAATTAAAAACAGATTTGTTGGTTTTGAGAGAAAGCACATCCATATAACTTTGATTCTGATGTTCTAACTCACTTGAAAGGGGAAACAACTTTTAAAATTGGTGGTATTTCATTCCTAACCAATATGGAGTTTATATTCCAAAAAAATTTTTTTAAAAGTCCTATTTAATTTGGCCAACTTTTAAAAGTAGTTCTGAACTTGACTTAGTTAAAGAGAGGTTGAATAGTGAAAATCTACATTTCTTTGCATTTGGTTTGGGACATTAATTTACTATCTTATTTTAAAAATTTTAAGATTTCCTAGTCACTTCAAATAATGGTTTTTAAAATTCATAGCAATAATCCAAATGGTTTGTTATAATACGGACTCTTGAGCCTTAGAGGTCAAATTTCTCAAAGCCAACCAGGTGTAGTGGCGCATGTCTGTAATCCCAGTACTTGGGAAACTTAGAAAGGAGGATCGCAGGTTCGAGGCCAGCCTCAGCAACTTAATGAGATTCTCAGTAATGTAGAAAGACCCACTTTCAAAATAAAAATATAAAAAGGACTGGGTGGTTTATCTTAGAGGTAAAATGCCCCTGGGCTCAATGTCCAATACCCCTCCCACACACACACACACACACACACACACACACACACACACAATTTCTCAAAGCCAAACTGTCAAAGAATATAGTCATACTGGCTTTAGCAATTTGAGATTGTTAAACAATCAAAAAATTTGAGATTGCAAGAACAGACCTGAAGATACCATTAATTTTTGTTTCCTAGCTGTTTTTTAGTATAATTAGGTGAAGTCCCTACTAATTAGGCTATTATAACTAAAGAAAATAGTAGTAGTCTTCATTTATCAACAAAAATAGTTTTATTAAAATAGCCAAACATAACCATTGACTAATTCTAACCACTAATTGTAGGAAAGATAAAATGTCACTAGGAAAGGTTTTACAGAAACATGACTACCTAAGTAAAATTATTAGTATATTTTCAAATTTATTTACTATTTTAACTCTGGTTTTCACAAGACTTAAGTACTTGTTTTGTCTGTTATACGAACCAAATCATTAGCTGTTCTGGTAAAGAATTCTGTTGGTTTGAGATATAATCTAAAGCATTTTATTAAAGTATTAATTTATTAAGTTTGATAATCCTAAATCTTTTCTTGAATTTCATCTAAACATATATAGGAGTCTACTTTTACTGATTCTCTTTTTAAGATTCTGAGTTTTTCTGGCAATAAGTAACATAAAACTTCTCAATGAGTTTAAGTGAAAAATGAGTATTTAAAATTAATCTAATATATGATATGACCCATTTCTTTCTATTTCCTCTTATACCAGGTTTCTATGTGTTAGAGTGCATATGGCCATACATGGCCAATCCGTGGATCTGTGCTTACATGTCCTATGTAACACAGGCTAAGAGACTGAATCCTTGTGGAAGAGAATCTGCATGGTTTAGTATTGTGTTGGGTTTTTGAACATTACTCAGTTATGCAATGACTGACAGGCAAGGATTACAGAGTATAAATGTGGCATTTGGGGCCCATACATGTGTTACTTTGAGGGGACAGTGATCATGAATTGGAAAGATGAAAATATACAGAGTTTAGATACTTAACCCTAGTAACGGAAGGAAGAGCTCTTTTCATTTTCTTCTCTTGATACTACTTGAATGTGTGTAGACATAGGGTCCTTAGAAGGACTGATGTTCAGCCAATATGCATTAGTGATACGTAGACAGTCATTTATGACCTACTTTTCTTCTAGCTGGTCAGTGCTTTATCATAACGCTTGTTAAGTACACCACTAGACCTGAGTAGTTTTGGCAAAACAGGCCAAATCCAATAAATAATTAAGTATCTGTAGGTACTAGGAGAGATTGCAGTAGTACATATTAAAAGAATTTACATGACTTTTGGTGATGGTATTATATTTCTTGATAACTAAATTCCTAAATGATGAAAGGAAGGGAAGAAATGCATGAAGGCAATAATTTTTAATATACTTTTATTGGCACATTATATTCTTACATCATAATGTAAATCATGTTGACCGTGCCATACATGCACACAGTACTTGGGTGCCCCCTGGCCCCCTCTCCATCCCCCGTTTCCCCATACAGGGTACTGAGATTGACATTGGTATTCACACATATGTACAGAAAGCCAATGGTAGTAATTCCTTCATTGATCCTCACTCTTCACCCTCCTCTTCCTCTAGACCACCTCCCTGGCTCGACTGAAGTTACTCCTTAATTATTTGGAGTCCCTCTGTATCCCAAAGATTCCCTCGCTTCTGCATATTAGAGAAAACATGACTCTTCACTTTCTGTGACTGACTAATCTCATTTAACATAATGTTCTCCAGGTCCTTCCATTTTCTGGCAAATGACATAATTTTGTTCTTCTTTATTGCTGAGTAGAATTCTGCTGTGTGGATAATTTTATAATTATCCACACAATAATTTTATAATCCATTCATCTGTTGATGGACACCTAGGTTGGTTCCATAATTTGGATATTGTGAATTGTGCTGCTATAAACATGGATAGGCAGATATTACTATAATGTTCTGATTTCAGTCCCTTTGGAAAGATACCCAGGAGTGGTGTAGCTGGATCATATGGTCGATCCATTCCCAATTTTCTGAGGAATCTAAACATTGATCTTCATAGTGGCTGAACTATTACAATCCCATCAACAGTGTAGAGGAGTTCCAATTTCCCCACATCCTCGCCAGCATTTATTGTTGTTTGACTTCTTGATGATTGCCATTCTGATTGGGGTTAGATGGAATATCAGTGTAGTTTTGATTTGCATCTCCCTGATTGCTAATGATGTTGAACATTTTTTCATGTATCTCTTGGCCATTTGTATCTCTTCTTCTGTGAAGTGTCTATTTAGTTCAATTGCCCATTTCTTAAATGGGTTATTTGTTTTTTTTAGTGTAAAATCTTTTAAGTTCTTTGTGTATTCTAGATATTAGTCCTCTATCAGAGGGATAACTGGCAAAGATCTCCTCCCATTCTGTAGGCTTTCTCTTTAGACTCTTGATGGTTTCACTTGATGAGCAGAAACTTTTTAGTTTATGCCGGGGTCCAGCCTTGGCTGGTCCAGGGGAATCCCTGAAGGAGGTATAGGGTCGGCGAGGGAATGAGAGACAGGAGGCTCAGCAGTTCAGTGAAGCTGCAGGCACTGTCTCTGCCCAGCGAGCATCAGACTTTATTTTTTATACCTTTTTTACATCAAGAAGTCTTAACGCTAACAATTTTCTGCTTAGTACATCATGAAAAACATTTTTTACTTAGTACATCATAGGACTCTTTACAGTGCAGTCATTTTCCCACAGTTATTAACAACCCATTGTTCAGATGGTCACAACATGTTCCCCAGTAATTACTCAGGTTCCATGCAAACTTGCGTTTCTTCCCACAATGTCAACTTAGCTCTTTGAATCATTTGCATTGTTCTCGGAAATATCATGCTATAAATATACTTGTGCTAAATGTTAGAGGCTATGGGTAATGTGGTTAACTAGACCTTACACCTATACTTAAACTATATTCTATTTTAATGCCATTAATGCTTATATTCTATACTTTATTCTTTGTTACAGGCTAATAGTACTGGCTTGTTTGTTTTCCTCGAGTGGGAAACCAGAGCCTCCTACCTATCCAGTAGGCAAACCTCCCAGAAGCCATAATTGTTGGTACAACAGGTCTTTGTTTATGCCCAGTCACCGAATCATTCCGAGCACTAACTAATACTCATTATCTGGTTTAACTCCCTTTTCCTGTAAATTATTTTTATACTGGGAACAACAGTTTACCTGCATTTCGCCTGTATTTGAGTTATTCTGCATAGATTGAGTTTTTTGCATAAGTCCTACAATTCCTGTCACCAATCCCACAATTATTAACATTAATAGTAAGGCCACCAACAGGCTAGGCCGCCATTAGAGGATGTCAGCTCTGCGACAAGCCTCCTTCTGCTGTGACTCTGTCAACCAGCCGAAGAAACTTTGGCTTCGCCTTTTGGTCCCGGCATCTCCCACAGTTATTAACATTAACAATAAGGCCACCATCAGGCTAGCAGCCATGAGAGGATTTCCACTCTGCAACAAACCTCCTTCTGCTGTGACTTGTCAAACAGCCGAAGAAACTTTGACTTCGCCTTTGGCCCCGGCAAGTTTAATGCCATCCCATTTATTCATTCTTGTTTTAATTTCCTAAGCTATGTGGGTCTTGTTGAGGAAGTTTCTACCTGTGCCTATATGTTGGAGTGTTGGACCTATGCCCTTCTCTAATAGATTCAAAGTCTCTGGTCTAATTTCCAGGTCTTTGACCCATCTCAAGTTGACTCCTGTGCAGGGTGAGAGGTAAAGATTTAGTTCCATTTTTCTACAAATGGATAACCAATTTTCCCAATACCATTTGTTTAAAAAGGCTGTCTTTTCTCCAACATACGTGTTTGGCATATTTGTCAAAAATCAATTGGCTATAAGTGTGTGGATTTGTTTCTTTATCTTCTATTCTGTTCCATTGGTCCATGTGTCTGTTTTTGTGCCAATACCATGCTGTTTTTATTACTATAGCTCTGTAGTATAATTTGAAGTCAGAAATTGTGATGGGAGGCAATAATTTCTTAAATGGACTTTGAGAAAATTCCTCAGTTTTTAAAAATTACTACACAGAGGCAATATTTCTTATCATTCTGCCAAATTAACAGCCTAAAGACTATATCAAGTTGAGTTTGATGGTACATACCTATAATCCCAGTACGTGGGAGGCTAAGGCAAGAGGATTGCAGATTCAAGGCCTGCCTCAGCAACTCAGCAAGGCCCTCAGCAACTTGGACCCTGTTTCAAAATAAAAAATAAAATAGGGCTGGGGATATAACTCAGAGGTAGAATGCCTCTGTGTTCAATCCAAGGTACCACAAAAAAGAAAAAGAAAAAAAAAAGAAAACCATTTGAAATATCATTTCAAAAAGAGAGGACTGAGTCTTTTGTTTGATTAGCATATGCATTACCTTGACAATTAGGCTATTAGGCTTACTTGAAGTTTGGGGCCAAATAATTTGCATTTTCTTTTTTTTTTTGTGATACTGGGGATTGAACCCAGGGGCGTTCTACCTCCGCACTACACCCCCGGCCCTATTTTTTATACTTTATTTTGAAACCGGGTATCTCGAAGTTGCGGAGGGCCTCACTAAGTAGGGAGAGAGAGACAGGGAGAGAGAGAGAGAGAGAGAGAGAGAGAGAGAGAGAGAGAGAGAACTGAGGCTGGCCGTGAACCAGGATCCTCCGGTCTCCGCCTCCCAAAGTACTGGGATTACAAGCATGCGCCACCACGCCCGGTGCTATAATTTGCATTTTCTACTTCTCAGTCCTTAGTTGATTTTTTTCTCTCATATATATTAATTGTCAAAAGCTTCTATTTAATAGCAAAAGTTGACCAATTTATTTATACTTCTTTATAAAAATTACTCATGTGGAATTCATTGCATGTTTTTGTTTCAAGGAAGATTGATGTCTTGATAATTGCATGTCTATAAGTAGAATCAAAATTATGTGACATTTAATGATGATAAGAATAATTTAAAATATATGGTCCTAAATTGAGGGTTGGGGGTGTGTTAAGGGATTATAGTTAATGATCTTTAAGCTATGGCTTTCTGTTTGGAGAGATTAAGGGATCATTATTAATGGTTCTATCATATGATTTTTCCAATCAAATAAGAAAAATATGAGACCTAAGGAAATTTCAAAACTACCATTTCAAGTAAGTCTTGAACTGCAAGATTCTATCTAAAAACAAAACAAAACACAAAAACTTTATCTACTTGATGTAGTTGACACTAGATTATTCAATTTCTGATAGTTAAGAAAACCTTTAATTGTAAGAAAAATCAATGTGGTTGGTATATAAGGTTTGTGTCTTTTCAAATGTATATTGTATTGTATATACATTTCAAAAGACAGCAAGACACTTCATCCTCACAAAGTGTACTTATATAGTCATAGTAAAGTCGTTTTAGGTAGTTCATGGGCCCTGTTGTATTAGCTCCTTCATGATGCCCACCAATTTGCTTCATTTTTGACCTAGTAGGACTACCTCCAGGGATCACAGAGTTGCTAGGTCTTCATGCCTATTCAGTTCCAGGATTTTCTACTGGGACCGCCAACAAAGGTGCAAATTTTGATGTTCTATGTACCTTTTAATATGAGTGCTTACACAGTAAGGACTCTACTAAAACTACTTGACTTTGAGTAACTAATGATTTAACTAAGGTCACAGTGTTGCTCTGAAGGGAGCTCTGTATCAATGGATTCTTCATGGAGGTGTGTACTTGGATATGTGACCTGTTTCAGTTTTATGACTGGCTCAATGACACAGCAGGGTCTAGTTTGTGGAGGACAGTAGCTCAAACATATCTTTATTATTTCTGAAAATGTGAGAATTACAGAAGCAAAATCACTCATGCTTTCTAAGAGTCTGAAATCAAATACAGGTATTGATAAATTTGCTCAGTTAATATATAATCAGTCCTCCCTGGGACACTAAAAATAAATCTTTGAAAAAATCTCGCAATGTATTCTACATGAAATGTCATACTATCTGTTTTTTTTTAATCAACTCCTTTATATTAATTCCCTATGGCTTTTTCCAAAAAATGGCCGAACAAAAGTTAAGAGAGGGTACACATTATTCCAGACATTGAATACAGATGTCTTGACTCTTCAACTGGAGTAAGTCGCAGGTGTTGCTTTTGTGGATGGGCTTGTCTCCATGGAGCAAAAATGAAGAAGAGCCAGGTCCATGCTTGTAATCCCAGAATTTAGGCTGAGACAGGTGAATGGCGGGTTAGTAGCCAGTCTCTGCAATTTAGTGAGGCCTTCTGCAACTTAATGAGACTCTGTTTCAAAATGAAAATTGGGCCTAGGGTTGTAGCTCAGAGGCAGAATGTCCCTGGGTTCAATCCCCAGTACCAAAAAACAAAACAAAACAAAGAAACAAGCAAACACATCTCAGGAGGAAGAAGTGAAAGAAAGAAGACCAGGTTCAAAGAAAGAGTTTCCATTCCCACTGCAAGAACATGAATGCTTTAGAAAAGATTTCTACTTATGTGGACCGAAAGAAAAGATGTTTCCCCCAGTCCTAGAAATGCAATAGATTCAGTTTTATAATAAATACATTTTGTGGATTTTTTCAAAATCTTGGAAAGCAGTTCCACCAATTCCCAAACATTGCTTATCACTTCAATAATTTTTAAAAATCAAAGCTACTAGTTTCTTTTTCTCTAAATGAGAAATTATTAATATCCATGAGTGTAGTTATTTTTTTTCTTTTCTTTTTTCTGTTTTTTTATGTTCATTTATTGGTGCATTGTAATTATACATTTTGATATATGTCAGGGTATGAACATCATACATGCACACATTGCACATTCAGCCCTCCCTCCAATCTTATAATTACTTATTTTGCAAGGCCCATTCCTACTAGAAAGTTTAGCAACATTTTCCTAAATGCTATGTAAAGCTTGACCTATTGGTTCAATTTGCCAAGTATAGACCTAACTGTAGGCAAGAATTGTTAATTATCGACATAATTTAAACAGTGTAACCATTACCAAACCAAATAATTCAGTTCTTTTCAAAGTTCTAATTTAGGTTAGTACCTCATTAGCCAACAGTATTGATAAGATTCATTAGAAAATCACAAGTCTTTCACTTTCAATTTGTGTTTGTCCTACCTGTAAGTTCTCATTCTGTTGATAGTTAAGAACTGGAAAAACTTGTCATGACAGATTATTACGTATTGAAAAAAGAAAATCATAAAAATCACATATGATTCCTTTTAAAAAAAGAATGTGTGGAGTTAGAAAGAAGAAAGAAAAGATAAATAACAAAATCTTACCACCAGTTATTTTTGGATAATGGGATCAAGAATGATAAAGAAAGAATGAGAGGAAGAAAGAAAGTCAAGTCAGTCAGTCCTTGGAACAATTTGTAGTGAGAGAGAGAGACCACATTTTATATTCTTCCCTAGAGAAAATTAAAATAAACCATGTGGATTCTTGTGGATATTCATGTTATACACATATTTTGAAATGTTTATAAATCATATGATGTTCAAGAACATTTTACTGAACCAGACAGTTGAGCCAATTTGTGATCATCTTAACTGTAATAGCAAATGTTGACCTTAAAATGATTAGGGATTAGCCCAAAACATCCATAATATTTTGTATATACCTTACCATTAATTAATATAAATTTGTAATAGGAAGTGTCATTTTAAAATGTTATTTATACATTTCAAATTGCTTTTTTTTTTTTTTGCGGTTCTGGGGATTCAACCCAGGGGCATTCTACCTCCGAGTTACACCCCCAGCCCTATTTTTTATTCTTTATTTTGAAACAGGGTCTCGCTAAGTTGCAGAGGGCCTCACTACGTAGCTGAGGCTGGCTGCAAACCCAGATCCTCCGGTCTCAGCCTCCCAAATACTGGATTTACAAGTGTGCGCCACCACACCCAGCTTTGAATTACTTGTTAAGTGACACAAATTTTAAAACAGAGTTTTGAATTTGACAAAATTATGACTTTTTCTCTTGTTTTTTTTCTAATCAGGGCTTTGCATTTTTGGCATATACCTTAAGAAATTAAGAAATTTTATCAAAGAATTTTAGAAATCAAAGAGTCAAACATTAACTACAGGGTTCAACAGGGCCTTCGTATCAATCATTTATGTCTTCAGGCTGTGATTAGATATTTTTTTTCTTACAGGAAAATAAGGGATGTTTAGTATAGATGACGATCTTCTTTTGAATACGACTTATCTCTCTAAGCAATTCATATTTTGATCTGTATCTGACATATCAAAGTGTATTGTGACTACACAGCCATTTAGAAAGAATGAAAATAGTTTTAGGCTTTCACCACCAATTTCTTTTTTTTTTTTTTTTTTTTTTTGCGGTACCGGGGATTGAACGCAGGGGCGTTCTACCTCCACGCTACACCCCCGGCCCTATTTTTTATACTTTATTTTGAAACCGGGTCTCATGAAGTTGC
>PVJS01037181.1:0-20060 GCA_004027185.1 Glis glis
CGGAGGTAGAACGCCCCTGGGTTCAATTCCTGGTACCGCAAAAAAAAAAAAAAAAGAATAAAAAATAGGACTGGGGGTATAGCTCGGAGGTAGAATGCTCCTGGGTTCAACCCCAGTACCACAAAAAAAGAAAGAAAGAATAAAAAATAGGACTGGGGAGCCGGGTGTGGTGGCGCACGCTTGTAATCCCAGTACTTGGGAGGCTGAGACAGGAGGATCACAGGTTTGTGGCCAGTCTCAGCAACTTGTGAGGCCCTTTGCAACTTAGTGAGACCCTGTTTCAAAATAAAGACTGAAAAATAAGGCTGGGGGTGTAGCTCGGAGGTAGAATGCCCCTGGGTTCAATCCCCAGTTCTGTAATAAATAAATAAATAAATAAATAGGGCTGGGGAGTAGCTTAGAGGTAAAAATTGCCCTAGGTTCAATCCCTAGTACCAAAAATAAATAAATAAATAAATAAATAAATAAAAATGATAATAGTGAGACTAGCATTTCAGCATTTCAGAGCCCAAACTTCCTTTTGTGCATTACAAAGGGACAAAACAAAATGAAGCAAAGACCAGCATTCAGCCAGACCTAGAGATTGTTGTTGTTGACGCTGGGAAATGCATGACTGCTCTGTTCTATTTCCCCCTAAGCAAAAAGCTCTACCTTCCACGAGTACTAGATTCTTAAGCGTCTCACACTTTAACTAGGCCAGCGGGAATCTACCTGCAGCGCTCCTGTGCAGATTAAGCGAGCCAGCCAGTGCACCTTACAGATGCCAGTATTAATTACACACCAAGCGTGTTTTGCTGCCCAGGCAGCCTGGAAGCGGGCACAGCGATGGATTCTGTCTGCAAGGCCGAGAGGCATCGGACTCCACATTCAGGCAGTCCTGGGGTGCCCAGACCTCGTGCCTTGTAGGTAGGAGCTGGTGGGCACACTTGAAAGGAGCTCCCGGGACTCAGCGCTGGCCAGGGTCACTGCGCACTTACCACGCCTCTGAAGGAAGGAGGGATCAAGCCACAGTAGAAAGGAATAAAGCAGGAACACAGGAGGGCCTGCGGAGACAAGAGAGAGTGAGGCCCAGGCCAAGACCTGCCCCTGTCCTCCCCAGTCCCTGCTGGCCTCCAAACGAACAGGGCGCCAAACCTGGAAATGCTCTCTGCACACAGTAGGTACTTTAATGCACTGGTGAATGAATGGCAAGTGGACATCTGCTCTTGTTCTCCGGGACTTATTTATTTATTTATTTGTACTGGAAGTTGAACCCAGAGGCATTCTACCTCCGAGCTACACCTCCAGCTTTTTATTTTTTATTTTAAAACAGGGTCTCACTAAGTTGCTGAGACTGACCTTGAACCTGCGATCCTCCTGTTTCAGTCTCCCAAGTACGGAGATTACAAGTGTGCATGACCACGCCTAGCTTGCACTTCACCGTTCTGTCCTTGCTCCCCAGGAGAGCTATATTGGCTCATCATGGACGGGACTGAGTGGAGGGGAAAGGGTACCAGGGATTGAACCCATGAGCACTCTACTACTGAGCTACACCCTAACCTTTTTTTTGTGTGTGTGGTACTGGGGATTGAACCCCTGGGGCATTCTACCTCCGAGCTATACCCCAACCCTATTTTTTGTTCTTCATTTTGAAACAGGGTCTCGCTAAGTTGCGGAGGGCCTCACTAAGTAGCTGAGGCTAGCCATGAACCTGCGATCCTCCTGTCTCAGCCTCCCAAGTACTGGGATTATAAGCATGCGCCATCACACTCGGCTTTTTATTTTTATTTTGAAACAGGGTCACACTCTATTGTCCAGGCTGGCCTCGAATCTGTGATCCTCCCGTCTCAGCCTCCCAAGTACTGGGATTACAGGTATGCACCACTATGCCCAGCTTAAAATAACATCTTTTTTTTTTTTTTTTTGAGGTACCGGGGATGGAACCCAGGGGCTTTTACCTCTGAGCTACATCCCCGGCCCTATTTTTTATACTTTATTTTGAAACCAGGTCTCACGAAGTTGCGGAGGCCTCACTAAGTAGCTGAGGCTGGCCGTGAACCCAGATCCTCCGGTCTCCGCCTCCCAAGTACTGGGATTACAAGCGTGCGCCACCACGCCCGGCTTTAAAATAACATCTTGATATTATAAATTACCTTCTCTGTGCCAGACCCTGAGACTAGAGGCAAATAAGATCTGTTTCCAGCGTGGGGGGCTTCGCTTGAGGAGGTATCCTCATTATAACATAGGCCTAGCACAAGGCGAGGCGACAGACGTAACTAGGACAGGTTCTCTGGACAGGGCGTTCATGGTTGAGCTGTCTTGAAGGATGGGGAAGAGTTATCTGATATTTAAACTTGTCGTGCTAGTGATGTATTTCAGTCATAGAGCACTTGCCTAGGATGCGGGAGGCCCTAGGTACCATCCCCAGCACCGCAAAAAAGAAAAAGTGTTGGAAGAGGCAGGCCTCATAGATCTACAGAACAAGTCACCGGATGTGCACAGAGCTTGTCGCCGTGGTGCAGGGGCGGGTGGCAGCCCTCTCTGTTGCTATCTTACTTGACAACACCTGGATAAGCAAAGTGCTTACTTACGTCCACGACTTCATCTTTGGACTGGAAATCCGACACCAGCACGTTTTTCCCATCAGACACTCTGGTGAGCGAGATGCAGAGCTTGCCGGAGATGAGCCGGTGGACGTTGTCCGGGAGGTTCTCCTGGAGCCCCTCGCGGAGCCACTGGCCCATATTGAAGGACGGATGGAGGATGCCAAGGTTCCGTCTCCTGGCCTTCCGGGCCAGGTCCATGAGGATCTGCAGAGTCCGGTCTGGGGATGGGAGATGGATACATAGATATTTGCAATATCAAGATCTCAGGAGACAGGGAGACTTTTTGGCAAGACCAGAAGCCAGACAACAAGGGAACTGCATTTTTCCAGACCTGAGCTATATAGAGCTACCTGTGGCCCATGAGCCCTCGAACTGTGGTTGGTCTAAACTGAGACATAAAATACAACCTGGATTCCAAAGGCTTAGTAGGAAATATCTCATTAACAATAATGGCTCAAGCCGGGCGTGGTGGCACACGTTTGTAATCCCAGTACTTGGGAGGCGGAGACCGGAAGATCTGGGTTCGCAGCCAGCCTCAGCTACCTAGTGAGGCCCTCCGCAACTTCGTGAGACCAGGTTTCAAAATAAAGGATAAAAAATAGGGCCGGGGGGGGGTAGCTCGGAGGTAGAACGCCCCTGGGTTCAATCCCCGGTACAAAATAATAATAATAATAATAATAATAATAATAATAATAATGGCTCAAGCCAGGCGTGGTGGCGCATGCTTATAATCCCAGTAATTGGGAGGCTGAGACCGGAGGGTCCGGGTTCGTGGCTAGCCTCAGCTACTTAGTGAGGCCCTCTGCAACTTAGTGAGACCTAGTTTCAAAAAGAAAAAAAAAAAAACCAATAATGACTTATATTGATTAGATGTGAAAATGATAATATTTGGGGATCAATGAAGTCAATTTCACCTGTGTCTTCAATTTTTCTCAACTTGGCAGCTAAGAAATGTAAGGTGACACGGGGCTTATGATATGTTTCTTTTCTTTTTTCTTTCTTTCTCTTTTTTTTCTTTTTTTACATTGGGGATTGAACCCAGGGCATTTAACCTCTGAGCTACACCCCCAGTCCTATTTTATTTTTTATTTTGAAACAAGGTCTTTCAATGTTACCGAGTCTGGCCTCAAACCTGTGATTCTCCTGTCTCAGCCTCCCAAGTACTGGGGTTAGAGGCATGAGCCATAGGGATGAGTTCCCCACTTCCAGTGGCCCGTGCATCTGAGAGCTCCCTGCCTGCATGCCCATGGAGCCAAAGGCCGGGAACACAGCAGCGCCACAGCCTTGGCACAGACGGCCTCAATGTTAGAGGGTGCATGAGAAGGAATGCAGGCTTGGACCTGGGTTTGAATCCTGCTTGCACCTCTTACTAGCAGAGTGACCTCAGCAAGGAACTTCGACGCCTGTCTAACCCTCAGACTGTACCTGTTTCAGGTAGGACAAGATTTTACCCACCTTTTGAAGAGAGAGAGGATTAGGTAAAGTATAATCTATGAGGTGCGCTACCCAGAAGTGACTGCTAATAAATAACCAGTCTCACCCAGAAGTGACTGCTAATAAATAACCAGTCTCAGCCGGGCGTGGTGGCGCACGCCTATAATCCTGGTATTTGGGAGGCTGAGACAGGAGGATCCCAGGTTCAAGGACAGCCTCAGCAGGTAGTGAGATTCTCATCAACCTAGCGAGAGTCTATTTCCAAATAAATAAAATCGGGAGACTCTATTTCTAAATAAATAAAATTGGGCTGGGGGGTGTAGCTCGAAGGTAGAATGCCTCTGGGTTTAATCCCCAGTACCACAATAAATAAATAAATAAATAAATAAATAAATAAAAAGTCTCGACCTAGCCAGAACTATCAGACTCTGCAGCAGGTCCAGGGCACACTCATGCTCCACCCGACCTCAATCACTGGCCAGGCCCACTGTGGACAATGCAGGACCACCTCTCTCAGCCATAAACCCTGGACTGCACAAGGACAGGCATGCCCCAGCCTGTCCTAATCCAACTCTGAGCTCAATTCACAGAATCGTGCTGAGCTTGGCCAGAAGGGTGAATCTGCACACTGTTGGCAGATTCTACCCATTTCTTCTGCCAAATCCAGATGCCCTGAGGACCTGTGCCCAAGTCACAGCCCCTGGGAAATACTCCTTCGTGGCTGCCTCCTATGGGGCAGGGTTAAAACAGGAGCCTGCGGCCTCAGGGAGTAGCTCCTGCCAAAACCTAAGACCTACTGTCCAGGACCTGATGACCCCTGAGCCTCCCTGTGTCCTGCCAGGCACAGCCCTGTGTCCTGTCCTCTACCTGGTTAGGAACTCTCTCCGTCTGGGAGTTGGTGAACTTCAGGCTCCTGGGGTCAGTGCATTTAAACCTTGCCCCAATCAAACATCTATCTATGTGGGACCCAGAGGCCACTCGGGGACACAAGAGCTGGCATGTGTCATTGCTAAAACCCAGGGTGTCATGTGTCCAGTCTGATCCTCCTGTAGGTCACACTTTCTGCCCTTTGCTCCTCTCCCTCTGGGGAAGACAGACTGATGGGCAGACGGCCAGGGTGGCCTCTCTCCTAATCCCCAAATCCCATCAGCCCAGAGTCTGCTCACTAATCCTACTGGATGGCAGAGCTGGCCTCACCAGCAGGTGCTCCACCAACGTCCTCCACCAACGTCCATCCCCACTGGCCCTGGCAGGCAGGGCAAAGAATAAATTGTTAAAGAAGCCCAGATAAATGGGGGCTGATAAGGGGCATTATTGTCCTGTCTGGGGACCTTTGGGTATCATTAGATCCATGCTGCCACTTGCCCCAGGCCCTGCCTACTGGCTCAGAACCCCTGGGCTATGGCACATGGTCCCTGGGAAGGACATCAGCCTAGCAATTTGGGCCAGGGAGACAAAAAAGGCCACCTATTCCCTTTGAAGGGCAGCCACATGGACAACATTTAATCAGGTCAAAATTCAGACACAGGGATCTCACTACCAGTGACACTGAGCTAGGGGGCGAGGAGGAGGGCTGGCCCAGGTCAGTGAGGACTGCAGGAGAGGATGGAATGGGGGGGGTGTCCAGGGATCCATTTCAGCCCCCAGGAAGGGTCCCAAGCACTGGAGAAGGAGGGAGAGTTTTGCAACCTCAAGTCCCTCCCTGCAGTGATCATCAGTTCAAGCCAGATACCTGGCCTTGGAGGTCACCCAAGGGCTGTATCCAGACAGCCTGCAACCCCAAGCCCAGGTGTTTTCAGTCCCTCCAGTGGGCAACTACCTGGCTCAAGCTGGGCATGGTGGTGCACGCTTGTAATCCCAGTATTTGGGAGGCTGAAACAGGAGGATCACAGGTTCTTGACCAGCCTCAGCAACTTAGTGAGGCTCTCAGCAACTTAGTGAGATTCTGTTTCAAAATAAAAATTAAGATAGGATTGGAGGTGTAGCTCAGTGGTAGACTGCACCTGGGCTCAATCCCCAGTACCACCCCCCCGCACACACACACACACACAAGCCTGGCTCTTGGTCACACCCACGGCCAATCGGCCCCTGGGCAGCTCAGATCTCAGGGACCGGCATCATCCCACGCCCCCATGCCCCTCTCCTGCCTCCCTGCTGTGTTCTGGGACAAGCTGGCTTCACAGTCTTGGGGGCGGGGCAGGGGGCTTCCCTTCAAGTCCGGGCGCCAAAGAGGCCCTCGGGTGAGACTGTGCAAAGGCGCAGGACTCCAGAAGCTTCTGCTTTGGTCCGGACCTCTGGAGGGTCCCACACCCGAAGAGCCCCCCTTCCGGAGCGCAGCCACCTACAGCTCCCACGACCCCCAGCAAGGGGCGACAGGACACTGTGAAGAAGCCATCCGTCTGTGCAGAGGACCTCCAGGATGCACCTGCTGTGTCCGTGTCCAACCCCGGCTTCTCCGGGCGCCCCTGGAAGTCCCCGGCACCTCGGCCTACCGGCACCCCCTTCCCCGCGCCGAGCCCCGCGGAGGCCCCGGACGCACCCAGCGGGATCCCGGACAGTAGGACGACGCAGTGCAGCGCCCCGGCCGAGCAGCCGTAGAACATTTGCGCGTCGCGGAGGAGGTGTGGGGCGCGCTCGCTTAGGCAGCGAGTGGCCCCGACGTGGTAGAAGCCCAGGAAGCCGCAGCCCGCAAAGGACAGGCTCCAGCCGCGCTCGCGGTCGTACATGGTGGCGGCGGGGCCGGGTGCGGGGCGGAATCCGACGCGGGTCGTCTCCGCGCGCGTTCGCGCTCTCAGCCCCGCCGGGCTGCAGCCGCCCAGGCATTCCCTGAGTGACGTCAGCCCGCCGGCACCGCCCCCCTCGGACCATGCAAATGAGCCGGCGGCAGGGCCAATGGGCGGGCAGGACGCCCACCCCCCGCCCTCCTCCCCCTCCGCCGGGGGGCGTGGCGCTCCCACCTCCGGAGTTTCCCAAAGCTCAGAGAGGCTGTGCGTGTTCTGGGGGAAAGGGACCCCTTTTCTGTTCCTTTTCATTCAAGTCCGGGAGAAAGGCCCAGATGGTGCCCACCGAGGTCCTTAACATCCTTTAGACACTTTCTCCTTTCCTTTTTCACATGGGAGAGCCAGCCTAAAGCAGGCTCTCGGCCGTCTAAACAGAACTTAATGTAGTGTCTTTGTTTTCTTGCAGTTTATTTATTTATTTATTTATTTATTTATTTATTTATTTATTTATTTATTGCGGTACCGGGGATTGAACCCAGGGGTGTTCTACCTCCGCGCTACACCCCCGGCCCTATTTTTTATATTTTATTTTGAAACCAGGTCTCATGAAGTTGCGGAGGGCCTCACTAAGTAGAGAGAGAGAGAGACAGGGGGAGAGAGAGAGAGAGAGAGCTGAGGCTGGCCGCGAACCCGGATCCTCCGGTCTCCGCCTCCCAAAGTACTGGGATTACAAGCGTGCGCCACCATGCCCAGCTAGTTTATTTATTTTTTATACGATTGTCTTCAATTCAGTGGTAGAAGTTTTTCATTTAATGACAGTGACACGGAGTTTCCATTTCAGTGTCACTCCTAAGTTGAAACTGTGGCTGACAGGTGCAGGGTCGGAGGTACAGGCCGCACAAGGACTTGGAGGTAGGGAAGGTGAAGCATAGATGTTTTCTGGGGCCCTAACCGCGCCCCATTCAGGACCCATAACTGGACAGAATCAGCCAGGCAGCTTGCAAACAAACGCGGATCTCTCATGATTCTGGAGGCTCAGTCCAAGTTCAAACTTCTTTTCCTCCTCTGCCTCCTATTCTTTTTTTTCTTCTTCTTCTTCCTCCTCCTCATCTTCTATCCCAGCCTGCCAAGTATTGGGAATACAGGCATGTGAATAAATACATTTAAATTTGTGTGTGTGTGTGTGTGTGTGTGTGTGTGTGTGTGTGTTACTAGGGATGGAACCCAGGGCCTCAGTCATACTAGCCAAGCACTCTACCACTGAACTACAATCCCCAGGCCTAAATACATATATTTTTAAATGAATACCTAAATACATATATTTTAAATGAATACCTAAATACATATATTTTTAAATGAATAAATGGCTTCACTACCTCCTCCTCCTCCAGTCTCTTTCGCTCCCTCTCCCCTATGCTCTCCCACACTCAGCCTCTCTCTGCAATCAGAGTCCAGCCCTTCCTTGCCAGCACACTGAGCTGGAAACATCTCCTATTCTGAATTCGCTGTTTAGACCCCAGGGAGACATCTCCGTACCTCTTGACCTATTCCTGCAAAAGAAAGGGGGACTGCTTTGCTCAAGGTGTGAAGATCTGTGGCTGTGCCCTGCTAGCAGATGTTGATGCCCCAATCTTGCTCTGCAGAATGGGGCAGGCTGGCAGCTGTAACACTTAGCAAAGAAGACAAACAAAGGTATCAGAGCCTCATCAGATGGCAGGAGGCAACAGGTGCTTGTGTAATGAAGAGCCCTTTCCCAGGACCAAAACATCCATTTGCTTGTGGCTCTTGCCTTAGGGCTCTTGTTCTCATCCACCACCCTCCTGATGTCCCGTGGGAATGATTGGCAACAGCTGTCCATGAAGGCAGGGAAGCATTTTTCACTCTAAAAGCGATTCACACTGCCACGGAACTCGTATATGTTGCACCTTTTCTTCACTTCAGCAACCAGACAGGTATGAAGCAGTAGCATCGCAAATAGTTTTGTTGTGGTGTGTAATAGATTTTTTTTTTTGTAGTACTGGGGCTTGAACCCAGGGGTGTTCTACCTCCGAGCTACACCCCCGGCCCTATTTTTTGTACTTTATTTTGAAACCGGGTCTCACGAAGTTGCGGAGGGCCTCACTGAGAAGCTGAGGCTGGCCGCGAACCCGGATCCTTTGGTCTCAGCCTCCCAAGTACTGGGATTACAAGCGTGCGCCACCACGCCCGGCTGTAATAAGATTTTAATTTCTAGTTATAGTAAGCAACTTCTGTTTAAAGCTTTTCAATATTTTTCATGTGATATGGAGGGTGACTGAATCATCCAGGCTTGTCTGGGACTTTTCCTAGTTTTAGCACCAAGTCCTGCAACCCTAGACAAGCTGGGTCAGTTGGACAACCCTAAGCCTCATGCTTTGGGCCCCACAAATGTCAGGGGGATCTACCTGGCCCATAAGGTCTTCCGTAAATCCTAGCAATTGTTCATCTGATTGGACAGGAGAGGGCCAAGCCACTGGCCCAGAGACTTGAAGACGGAGAATGAGAGACCAGCGCAGAATGGAAGCGAACACATTGCTGATCCATATTATTCATGGATTCTGCATTCAAGAATTTTCCTACTTAGCCACGCACGCCTGTAATCCCAGAATGTGGGAGGCTGAAACAGGAGGATCTCAGGTTCAAGGCCAGCCTCAGCAACTTAGCAAGACCCTGTTTCCAAATAAAAAATAAAATAGGGCTGGGGGTGTAGCTCCGAGGCAGAATGCCCCTGGGTTCAATTCCCAGCACATCCCCATTAGATATTAAAAATTAAAAGTAAATAAAAATTTTGCCTACTGGCTGGAATTTAACTATAACTCCCAAATCAATACCTGTTGCTCATTTGTAGACAGTGGTGAACAGGCACAGAGCAGCATAAAAATTTGAATTGCCCAATGTGGCCACTCCCAGCGAGGCTGAATGACAAGCCTTCCCATACAGTGAACACGTGCCCTCTTCATGGTCTAGTTAGTGCCATGCTGTTCACATCTGGGGGCATTATTTTAGCGACCTTGCTGTTTGACATGGCCCCATGCACACTGCTGACGCGCTGTCGTATGATCCTAAGTGTGAGGAGGCGGTGATGTGCCTTACAGAGAAAATCCGTGTGTGAAATTAGCCTCCCTCAGGCCTGAGGCTGCGTGCTGCTCACCGTGAGTCAACAACGTATGCCAAATGAAGTGTCATTAAACAGAAAATACACAGTTTACTTTTTTTTTTTTGCAGTACCAGGGATTGAACCCAGGGGCGTTCTACCTCCGAGCTACACCCCCGGCCCTATTTTTTTTTTTATCCTTTATTTTGAAACCAGGTCTCGCGAAGTTGCGGAGGGCCTCACTAAGTAGCTGAGGCTGGCCGCAAACCCGGATCCTCCGGTCTTCGCCTCCCAAGTACTGGGATGACAAGTGTGCACCACCACGCCCAGCTACTTTTTTTTTTTTAAGTTTTAGTTTTTGATACTGGGGATTGAACCCAGGGGCTTTCTACCCCGGAGTCACACCCCCAGCCCGATTTCATTTCTTATTTTGAAACAGGGTCTCACTAAGTTGCTGAGGCTGGCTTTGAATCTGCGATCCTCCTGTCTCAGCCTCCCAAGTACTGGGATTGCAGGAGTGCACCACCACGCCCGGCTGAAAACGCACATTTTAAAAGGGAGGGGCCTCAGCGTGCAACTCATGGTAGAGTGCTTGTTTAGAATGTGCAAAGCCTTGGGTTTCATCCCTAAAAAAATGAGAAGAGAAAAGCTGGGCATAGTGGCTCATGCCTGTAATCCCAGTACTTAGGAGGCTGAGATAGAAGGATCACAGATTCAAGGCCAGAGTGTAGTAACTTAGCGAGACCGATTCAAAATTTAAAAAAATAAAATAAATAGGACAGGGGTGTAGCTCAGAGGTAGAATGTGCCTGCGTTCAATCCTCAGTACCACAAGAAGAAGACAAAAAAGAAACAAAAAGAAAGAAAGAAAGAAAGAAGAAAGAAAGAAAGAAAGAAAGAAAGAAAGAAAGAAAAAACAATGCTGTATTGTAGCCCAGAGGCGCCCAGAAACCTAAGCTTGTATTTCTCCTAGGAGCAATGATTTGCTATTGGCTGATTCTCAGTGTATATGGTGACTTTCTAGAACATAATCGCCAGGAGTACTTAGGATCAGCTGCGTGTCAGTCGACACTCAGAAGGGGAGCAGGCGGATGCTATGACCTCCAGGGCTTGATTCGTCTGTCCTGGAAATAGAGCAAGTTGCGGGCCCTGATCACACTGGGTCCAGACAGTGGCAAGAGGCCTCCAGGCGCCCGCTCCCCTCTTCCCCGCACTGCTAGACACAGTCGCGGCATCCTTCACCCACTTCCCGAGCCCAGCACCGGGCCCGGCCGACTGTGGGAGGCCTCACGCTCTCTGCCAACTTGCCAGATGTCTGGATCCATTCACAGAGAGGCTTCTTGATGAGTGGGAGAACTAGCTAATTTCAGCCCTCGGCTAAAAGGTAGTAAGAGTGAGATGGGGGGGGGCAGAGCATGTGTAAGAACAGTCCCTGCCCACCGCTGGCCTCCCCCCACACCCCGGCTCAGGCACGCCTGGCCCAGCTCTTCCCAGCCCTCACTGTCAGCCGCAGGCTGGGGGCTCTGATCACCCCAGTTTTAGCTTCATCTCTCGCACCCTCAGACTCTCCTTGGGCCCAGTGTCCCAGCTCTCGAAGTAATTCACTACTTTTTGTCTTTTAAAAATCATGGCAAGGCTAGGCGCACTGGTGCATGCCTGTAATCCCAGTACTTGGGAGGCTGAGACAGGAGGATCATAGACTTGAGGCCAGCCTCAACAATTTAGCAAGGCCTTCAGCAACTTAGCGAGACCCTGTTTCAAAATAAAAAATAAAATTGGGCTGAGCGTGTAGCTCAGGGGTCAAATGCCCTTGGGTTCAATCCCCAGTACCACCACCACCACCAAAAAAAAAAAAAAAAAAAGTCGTGGTAAGATATACAGAGCACGAGATTGACTATTTTAACAATTTTTAATGTCCAGTTCGGTTGCAGGAAGTCCATTTGTGTTGGAACCGTCACCACTATCTACCTCCAGAACTTTTTCATCTTCCCGAACTGAGAAGTTTTTCAAACTTTTTATCTTCCCAAAATGATTCTGTGCCCATTAAACTCTAACTCCCCATTCCTCCAGGCCCTGGCAACAGCCACTCTACTCTCCATGTTCCTATGAACGTGGCTAATGTACGTGCTCGGACAATATTGTCTTTTTGTGCCTGGCTTATTTCACTTAGCACAATGTCCTCAAGGTTCATCTATATTGTAGCACATTTGAGAAGGTCCTTCCTTTTTAAGTCTGAGTAATATTCCATTGTGCAGGTGGAACACATTGTGTTCGTCCCTTCATATGATCTAGTCTTGCACATTTTTTTTTTTTTTGGTGGTACTGGGGATGGAACACAGGGGCATTCTACCTCTGAGTTACACACTCAGCCCCATTTTATTCTTTTTATTTTGAAACAGGGTCTCACTAAGTTGCGGAGGGCCTCACTAAGTTGCTGAGGCTGGCCAGGAACCTGCAATCCTCCTGTCTCAGTCTCCCAAGTACTGGGATTACAAGCATGCACTACCACGCCCGGCTTTCATATTTGAATGAACCCCTCTCCAGCTAGGTGCAGTGGTGCACGACTGTAATTCTAGTACTTAGGAGGCTGAGAGAGGAGGATCGCAGATTCGAAGAAAGCCTCAGCAACCTAGTGACACTCACCAACCTAGTGACACCCTGTTTAAAATAAATAAATAAATAAAAATAAATAAATAAATAAATAAAATAGCACTGGGGGTGTAGCTTGGGGGTAGAATGCCTCTGGGTTCAATCCCCGGTACCACACACAAAAAACAAACAAACAAATTAATAAATCAACCCCTCTCTGAGCCGGGCATGGTGGTGCATGCCTGTAATCCCAGCTATCTGGAGGTTGAGGCAGGAGGATTGCAGGATCAAAGCCAGCCTGGGCAACGTGGTGAGACCCTGTCTCAAAATAAAATTAAAAATTATAAAGGGCTGAGGTAGAGTGCTCGCCCAGCATGCTCAAGGGCCTGGATTCAATCCGCAGTGCCAAAAAACAAAACAAAACACCAACCCTCTCCTGCTCCACCCGGCCTCAGAACCCCACCCTTTGAGGCCGGTCCTCAGGGGTGAGCTTCTCCCAGGTTTGCCTTGTCCCCGACCCCAGATCCAGCATGTCCCCTTCTCCTGCACATGCCCCCCCACCCCCAAGTTTCCTGGTTCTTGGTGAACAGAATTGCTGACGTCAGCAGTGCCAGAAGCAGATAGCGGTGTTGGACGACATGGAGAGCCTGGCAGGCTTATTCCTTGAGCCACAGAGAAGTCAGCTGGATGCTCCCTGCTGCTGCCAGAGGCCACGTCACTAGTGACCAGCATCCTCCTGTCGGCTATGAGGGATGGTGCCCCCCTGCCTGGCAGCATGCTCCCCCGGGGGGCACTGCCTGGTTCACCCCCTCAGGATGCTCCATGCAGACATTGCCCTTTGGCCAACTCAGGGGGTGTGGCCACTGCTAGCCAAGGTCTGGATTTCAGCCTGCTGTCCCCAGTGTGACGAGAGCCATCTCTAGGTCCCCCATTCCTAGGACTCAGAACTGGGGTACCACCACAGAGCTATGTTGGCAGAGCGGCTCTGCTGGGCATGACCCATCGTTTATCCTCCTCCAATAGAGCCCACAGCCCCGGCTGCCTCTGCCCGGATGTGCTGACTCTAGAGCCAAACTTGATATCCTACAACCCTCTTGACCGTTAACTTTTGTTTTTTTTTTTTTGTGGTACCGGGGATTGAACCCAGGGGCGTTCTACCTCCGCGCTACGCCCCAGGCCCTATTTTTTATACTTTATTTTGAAACCGGGTCTCACGAAGTTGCGGAGGGCCTCACTAAGTAGAGAGAGAGAGACAGAGAGAGAGAGAGAGAGCGAGCTGAGGCTGGCCGCGAACCCGGATCCTCCGGTCTCCACCTCCCAAAGTACTGGGATTACAAGCGTGCGCCACTACGCCCGGTTTAACCGTTAACTTTCCTCCTGCTTTTCTAGGAAGATCTGGAACCTCCCTGCCCTACTTCAGCAGCCTTGTCTGCAAGTCTTGGGTCCTTGGATACACCAGGGTGGAGAGTCTAGGGAGAGGGACAGGGAAGACACTGCGGAGGTGATCCCACGGGGAGCAGCAAGTGGTGTCCCGGATCAAGGCAGAGAAGAAAAGAGCCTCGGGGGACATGTCTGGGCAACCAGGTCTGCTAGCCGTCTCTGGAGCAGAGGGGTCCTAACACCAAGAAGCTGAGAGGATCAAAGGAAACCAGCCCAGGATCAAACATGGCAGGAGGAGCTGGGTGTGGTGGCGCATGCTTGTAATCCCAGTACTTGGGAGGCTGAGACAGGAGGATTGCAGGTTCGCAGCCAGCCTCAGCTACTTAGTGAGGCCCTCCGCAACTTAATGAGACCCTGTTTCAAAATAAAGAATAAAAAATAGGGCTGGGGGTATAGCCCAGAGGTAGAATGCCCCTGGGTTCAATCCTCGGTACCGCAAAAAAAAAAAAAAATGGCAGGAAGCCTGGGTCTCTGACACTCTGGAGCCGGTAGTGCTGGGCACGCGGGTGAATGAGAACGGAGTGGGAGAGCGTCATCCCCCTCCTCCACCGAGCTCCAGGCCCTGTCTTCACCTCAGCACTCACCCCACCACTCCCCCGACCAGGAATCCAGGGTCACCCTTCACGCGCCTCATCAGCTCCCACCCCACCCCACATGCCACCCGTGTCTCCTCCTCCTCGGCCACCTTCTCATCTGGGTCTGAGGGTAGGATAGAAGAAATAAAAACTTAGGTAGGGAGGAGACAAATTGGGAAGGAAAGGAGAATATAGTTTTAAAATCTAAAAAAACCTTCATAATCTTTAGTTTCACTTTAACAAAGCTTGTTTGCCCTTAGACAAAAGCCAGGCCCACACATTTAATCATAATGGGCTAGCTCCATACCTGAAATTCCTGAGGGGATTAGATCCCAAAGAAGAGTTTTACCTTTTGTAAGAGCCTCGATTTCCTGGCAAGAAGATCCCAGAGGAAATCACACATTTACCCTGTACTCCTGACTCTGCGCCTCCGCTCCCTGGGATTCCTATCCCGAAGGAATTCTCACCTTTTGTCAGCCTGAAGAGTCAAAGAAAGGAGACCGCCATCCCATGTTGCCCCATTTTCCGCCATGTGCCCCTAGCCACCCTCCTCTCCAGTGCCCTATAAGAAAAGGGTTGAAAAGATCCAGGGCCGCTCTCACACTCTCGAGGGGGCCCGCGTTTCCCCTTGAACGTCTATCTCCACTTTGCTTGAATTAAACCTCTGTCTTTGTCTCTGACTGGCGTGTGCTGAAATTCTTTTC
Organism: Glis glis; assembly: GCA_004027185.1. Lineage (NCBI taxonomy): Eukaryota > Metazoa > Chordata > Mammalia > Rodentia > Gliridae > Glis > Glis glis. The sequence goes on from PVJS01037181.1 coordinate 15,159, forward strand.
GCCACAGAAGCCAAGGACCCCGAGGGCCCTGAGGTGAGTTTCCCTTTCCCAAACCGGGGAGCTCCTCAAGACTCCCCACGGAGTTATCATGGTGACCCGTGACAGATTGGTCCTCTAACACTGTTGCCCATGGGCCTCAAAAGACATTGTGTGTGTGTGTGCGCGCGTGTGTGTTATTCAGGGCCTCATACATGCTGGGCAAGCACTCTACCACTGAGTGATACCCCAGCCCCATCAAAAGACTCCAGAAAGATAATGTGATCCCTTGCACACTTATTTATTTATTTATTTATTTGGTACTGGGATTGAACCCAGGGTCATTCTAGCTGTGAGTCATACCCCACCCCTATTTTATGTATCTGAAATTTTGAAACAGGGTCTTGATAAGTTACTGAGGGCCTTGCTAAGTTATTGAGGATGGTCTTGAACCTGCAATCCTCCTGTCTCAGTCTCCCAAATACTGGGACTACACGTGTGCACCACCATGCCCAGCTCCCTTGTACATTTTATTTTATTTATTTATTTATTTTTGCAGTACCGGGGATTGAACCCTGGGCATTCTACCTCCGAGCTACACCCCTGGCCCTATTTTTTATTCTTTATTTTGAAACAGGGTCTCACTAAGCTGAGGAGGGCCTCACTAAGTAGCTGAGGCTGGCCGTGAATCCGGATCCTCCGGTCTCAGCCTCCCAAGTACTGGGATTACAAGCGTGCACCACCACGCCCGGCTCCCTGTTCCCTTTTGAGAGCAGGAAAATCAGCTATTTTCAGAATGCCCATGCACTGTATTTTCCCAATTACCAGCAAATCAATAAAACCTCTTTTTCCCTTTTCTCAAAACCTTGTCTGCAATTATTTGATCTGGCTATTGGGACAAGAACTGAGATTTCGGTATCCATCCGTCTTAGTTTTGTGTTACTATAACAGAACACCAGAGACTGAGTAGTTTATAAAGAACTGAATTTTGGGGGGAGTACTGGGGATTGAACCCAGGGGCATTCTACCTCTGACCTACACCCCCAGCCCTATTTTTTTTAATTCTTTATTTTGAAACAGGGTCTCACTAAGTTGTGGAAGACCTCACTAAGTAGCTGAGGCTGGCCATGAACCTGCAATCCTCCTGTCTCAGCCTCCCAAGTACTGGGATTACAAGCATGCGCCACCACGCCCGGCTCTGAAGAACTGAAATTTAAGCCAAGCATGGTGGTGCACACCTATAATCCCCAGTACTTGGGAGGCTAAGACATGAGGATCGCCAGTTCAAGGCTAGCCTCAACAACTTAGCGAGATGAGATCCTCAGCAACTTAGCGAGTTGTTTCAGAATAAAATACAAAATAGGGCTGGGGGTATAGCTCAGAGGTAGAATGACCCTGAATTTAATTCCCAGTACCACACATACACACACAAAAGAACTGAAATTTATTCCTCACAGTTCTGGGAAGTTCAAGATGAAGGCACCAGCATCTGGTATCTGGTGAGGGCCTTCTGCCTGCATCCTCACATGGCAGCAGGCGGAAGGCCAAGTGGGATGGGCGTTGTGTCCTCATCTGTTGGAAGAGCAAAGGAGAAGACCCACTTCCTTGATCCCTACTTACAGCATTCACAAGGGCAGAGGACCACCTGATACCTCCTGCTAGCCCTTTCCTCCAAGCGCCTTGCATTGGGGATAAGTTTGCTTATGTAAATAACAACTCTGCTGTAAAGGAAATAAGAAAATAGTCCATTCTGAGCCAAATATGAGTGATCATGGCCCAGGAACATGAATTCAAGTTACCCCGAATGACACACTCCACTATGCAAAAAGTTACATGAACTTTTTTTTTTTTTTGGTATTGAGAATTGAACCAGGGACATTCTACCTCCAAGCCACACCCCCCAGCCCTATTTTATTTATTTTTTTTATTTTGAAACAGGATCTTGCTAAATTGCTGAGGCTGGCCTTGAACCTGTGATTCTCCTGTTTCAGCCTCCCAGATACTGGGATCACAGTATTTGGCTCTACATAAACTTTTTTTTTTTGGCGGTACTGGGGATGGAACCCAGGGGCATTCTACCTCCGAGCTACACCCCCAGCCCTGTTTTATTCTTTATTTTGAAACAGGGTCTCACTTAAGTTGCGGAGGGCCTCACTAAGTAGCTGAGGCTGGCCTCGAACCCGGATCCTCTGGTCTCAGCCTCCCAAGTACTGGGATTACAAGTATGCACCACCATGCCCGGCTTCTACATAAACTTTTATAGTCACAGGAAAGTCATGAACAACGTATTTACCAAAAATGTTGGTAGAGTTATCAGGCAGGCAAGGTACAACGGAGGAGGGAAGTGTCTTCTGCAGGATTCCGACATATCTTACTGCAGTCTTAGCTTCAGGGTTGGTGGTGGCCAGAGGTGTGTCAAGCTTAGAGATACATTCCCAGAGTTTTACCTAGTAGTCAGGAGGATGTTAGGTCAGACACAGAGGTTGGTCGTAAGTGGTTATTGAGGAGTTAGGAACACTGGGTAGTTTAGGGCAGAGGCCCTAGGAACGGAAAGGGTTAAAAGGAGTGGAAACAGGGAAGGTTAATAAGATACAGGGATAACAATAACCAGGCATGGAAATGTCAGCCCTTTGTATGGGCTTCTGAATTCAGGACGACCAGTGTAAACAAATCCCAAGAGTGATCAAAGCCCAGGGGATTGGAAGAGCCCAACAACCTGCACGATAGAAATTCAAATGAGGGATTGAAACTGGACCATGGAAACTAGATCCCCGGGATTGAAACTAGACCCATCACAAGGGAACCAGTTGGGAGCCACAAGATAGAATAAAAGTTCACCTTCAGCGGCTACTCTTCCTCAGGCGCCCTCCCCGCTGTGTGGAGGAAACTTTTCTGTCTTTCTATTTCCTATCTTCCCTTCTTTTTTTTTTTTTTTTTTTTGCGGTACCAGGGATTGAACCCAGGGGCATTTTACCTCCGAGCTACACCCCGGCCCTATTTTTTATACTTTATTTTGAAACCGAGTCTCACGAAGCTGTGAAGGACCTCACTAAGTAGCTGAGGCTGGCCACGAACCCAGATCCTCTGGTCTCAGCCTCCCAGGTACTGGGATTACAAGCGTGCGCCACCACGCCCGGCGCTCCTATCTTTCCTTCTATGGTGTGTGGATTTCATTCTTTGAATTTCACAAGACCAAGAACCCACTAAGAGGAGGAAACCTAAATTACTATCAAAGGGACTAAATAAGCCAGGTGTAGTGGGGCACACCTGCAATCCCAGTACTTGGGAGGCTGAGACAGGAGGATCGCAGGTTCGAGGCCAGCCTCAGCTACTTATTAAGGCCCTCCACAACTTCGTGAGACCCGGTTTAAAATAAAAAAGTAAAAACAGGGCTGGGGATGTAGCTCAGAGGCAGAATGCCCCTGGGTTCTACCCCCAATACCAAAAAAAGGGGGAGGGTACTAAAGATAGCCCAAGGTTTTCATGTGCAGCCAGCCCGCCTCTCCACAGTCACAATGTTCTATTCAGACACGTTCGGTCTGCAGACTCTTCAATACAGATGTGGCTTCTACAGAGAACTTCGGTTCACAAGTTTCAACATGAGTTTTGGCCGGGACACAAATATTCACACTAGAGCACTGTCTAGGGTTGTTGGCTCAGGCTCTATAGATTAGCCCGATGAAAGATGAACAAGAGAATAATGGAGTAGTGTATTTAAAATAAGTTTTATGTGACATGCATATGTGACATGCAGCCTTCATAAGGAAACGAACGCCTGAAAAAAAATGGTTAAACCTGAGTCACTTTTGATACTAGGTTTGATCAAGAGCAGAAAACAAGGCAGGAGGATTGCAGGTTCAAGGCCAGCCTGGGCAACTTAGCGAGACTCTGCCTCAAAATACAAAATACATAATAAGGGCTGGGGGTGTAGCTTAGTGGTGGAACACCGCTGGGTTCTATCCCTAGTACTGCAAAGAGAGAGAGACAGACAGAGACAGAGAGAGAGAAACAAAGAGAGAGATCTCTCTCTCTCTCTCTCTCTACCTAGTGAGGCCCTCTGCAACTTCGTGAGACCCGGTTTCAAAATAAAGTATAAAAAATAGGGCCGGGGGCGTAGCGTGGAGGTAGAATGCCCCTGGGTTCAATCCCCGGTACCGTACAAAAAAAAAAAAAAAAAAGAAAGAAAGAGAGAGAGAGAGAGGCAAATGTGAGAGGTTGGGGTAGGCGCTAAGGACAGGGCCCTGGGGAATTTAGCAATGCCTGTTTATTCAGATTCCTCTCATTCCTCCACCATGAGAGATAAGGACTCTGCTTCCCTCTGGGAGTAGGGAGGGCCTCTCAAATGAGGGTCTTATGACCTGCTCCAGGGCAGAAGGAAGAGACTCAGAGTCCTGCTGACACCTGCCCTTTCTCAAATCCCTGCCCCTTAACATATTTAATATGCCCAGGTGCCATGTTTTGGTGTCATGTGTTCTAAACCCCAATGATAATCTAAAATTTTTTCTATATGAGTAAATTTTTATGAGTAAAGAGTTGCAAAGGGCGCAGGTTCCAGTGTATGTGGGTACCTAAATGTAATCACTTTTTAAGATATACCATGCATCAAATAAAATCTAATTCCCCAGTGATTTGACACCTACTATTATGCATTTAAACAAGCTCATCTTCAACAGAAAAAATTATATCACTGGTTTTTGTTCTTGAACTCTTTTTTTTTTTTTAGGTGGTGGGGATGGAACCCAGGGTCTTAGACATGCTAGGCAAGGTCTCTACCACTGAGCCATGACCCAGACCGGTTCTTTTTTTTTTTTTTTTTTTTGCGGTACTGGGGATTGAACCCAGGGGCGTTCTACCTCCGTGCTACACCCCCGGCCCTATTTTTTTATACTTTATTTTGAAACCAGGTCTCACAAAGTTGCGGAGGGC
>PVJS01037182.1:0-20058 GCA_004027185.1 Glis glis
TTTTTTTTGTTTTTTTTTTTTTTTTTTTTTTTTTTTTTTTTTGCGGTACCAGGGATTGAATGCAGGGGCGTTCTACCTCTGCGCTACGCCCCCGGCCCTATTTTTTAGACTTTATTTTGAAACCGGGTCTCACTAAGTTGTGGAGGGCCTCACTAAGGAGAGAGAGAGAGAGAGAAAGAGAGAGAGAGACAGGGGGAGAGAGAGAGAGAGCTGAGGCTGGCCGCAAATGCGGATCCTCCAATCTCCGCCTCCCAAAGTACTGGGATTACAAGCGTGCGCCACCACGCCCGGCTCACTGCAGCATTCTGACTTTAGTTCTTTTGGAAATATACTGAGGAGTGGTATAGTGGGTCATATGGTGGTTCCATTCCTAGTCTTCTGAGGAAACTCCACACTGATCTCCAAAATGGTTGTACTAGTAATTTACACTCCCACCAACAGTATATAAAAGTTCCTATTTCTCCACATCCTCATCAGCATTTATCATTATGTGTATTCTCAATGACCGTCATTCTAACTGGAGTTAGATGGAATCTCAGTGTAGTTTTGATTTGTCTGTCTTCTTGCCATCAGATTCAGACCACTAAGCCAATATTAAAGTTTGGGAGCTAGGCGTGGTGATGCACACTTGTAATCCCAGTATTTGGGAGGCTGAGACAGGTTCAAGCACGGCCTCAGCAAATTATTGAGACCCTCATCAATCTAGCAAGACTCTGCCAAAAAAAAAGAGGCAGGGCTGGGGGTATAGCTCAGAAGTAGAATGCCTCTGGGTTCAATCTCCAGTACCGCACACACACACACACACACACAAAAAAAAAAAAAAAAAAAGTTTGGAGCATTTGTTACAATCCCATTTCATCTCAAACTGTCAGTTCCATTTCTCTGTTAAGCTAGGAGAGATGTGGCAATATAGAGAACACAAAATAATCAGTGGATTTTCACATTGAAAGGTTATTTCTCATTTGCATAGGAGATGAGAGTCCGAGGGTTACAGGCCTTTAGGTCAGCACAGTGGCTCTCCTCTCCTCTGACCTGTAGGGACCCATCTTGATGGCAGTTTTGAAGTCTTCTGTACGTGGCTTCCGGTGCTGCCCAGGATGTGGGCATCTGGAGACCATTCTGCAGAGGCAGCATCTGGCATGGCAGGTGTTACCTGTGCGCACGTTCCCCTGCTTCGCCTGACTGTCAGGGAGGCAGGGGTGTGTATGACAGAGGAGAAAGGCTTTTCACGGCTAGCTGCTAGTGGTACCTGCCACAGAATGGTGGGAAGAAATGTCTCCTTGTCAAGGATATGTGTTAGGAAAAAGAAAATTAGTACCTTAAAGGCCATTGGACTCAATGACTCAAGATAAGAGACCAAAAGGTGCAAAAGGAACTGTGAATTAATAATCATTGATATTATGTGATATTATGAAATCTAAAACTGTTTCAAATCTTTTTTTAGTGCAGGAAGAGAAAAGGTAGTTAATAAAAGTTGGCCCCTATGATTGTATACATTGAAGAGTGTGTGACTTCCTGAGGATATAGGTTTATTTTTTTAAATTTATTTTAGCATTTTGTGAACATGACTAACGTTGTGTATACACAGCAGTCAGTGCAGTTGTTTTGAAAAAAAAAGATATTTTTAGGTCTCAGTTGTGCTTTGTGATAAAAAAACAAAAGGACACACACACACATACATACACACACACACACACACACACACGAGTTCAAAAGGGAGGCAATGGAGGATGAAGCAAAGGATGAGAACTGAAAATTTGTTCAAAGTTTTGATCATGATTTTTCCATGATTTGCTTGGCTTTTGTTGGGAAGGAGTTTAGCTAAGTTTTAAAGTAATGCTCCCACAATGACTAGACTGATTATATAGAGTTTATGTGGCTCTTGGCAACTGACCACTCTTCAGAATAAGCTGATAGAGCTGGGGGTTTAGCCAGGTCTTAGGCTTCTTCAGAATTCTAGCTAAGGTCCCAGTAGGCCGGCAAATCTGTCTTTCACAGAAGCTACTGGCTCCTACCACTGCCCAAGGTTTCTGTCTACTCTTGATTTTATTCTTGCTTCCTAGACCAGGTCACTTTGCGTGTCACTCCTGAATGTCTGCAGTAGTTTTATAAAGGCTGCTTATATCTTAGCACTTCAGTATATTCTGTGCAATGCTTTTTCCTGCTCATATACACTCAATTTGCTCTCCATTGTCCATAGGCTACATTTCAAGATCTCTCACTGTGCCTAGACAGTGCCTGGCTCAGCAGCCAGTGGTCTTTAGTCCTGCTTCTAGACTTACTTCCAACTGGCTGCATGGCCATGAAGAAGTCACTTAGGGACTATAAGGGTCGCCACCTGCTCTGTGAAACAGTAACCACTTCTTTGTCAAAGAAGATGAGAAAACCCTATTTCCTTGTCTTTGTAATATACAATTATATAGTAATATATTTTAAAGGTTCTGAGAAGTTCTGCTGCAAAGTGGATCTGTTTATCTGGATTTCGTCTTCATAACCTATAACACATTAACAATCTAAGCAAACAGTGGTCCCTTGAAGCAGCACTTGGAAATAGTAAACTACATTGGGTGACACTAGGGACCTTGCAAATTTTTTTTCCTTATTCTTCATTCTCATTGATTAAAAATGGCAGCTCTGGAGTAAGACACTCCAAGATTTGTCACTACTATATGGGCAACCTTAGGGAAGTTACTTAACATTCTTCTTCCTTGGTTTCTTCTCCTGTCAAATGTGGGCCATGGAAGTTCTTATCTTATGAGATTGTTTTCAGGGCAGTGTGTGTATCATGCATGTTTAGTGCTCAGCAAAGCCTGGCATGAAGTCACACCTAGGAAATGTTGCCTGTGATCATTAATCATATTCTCCTCCATGCACCTTTTACTTTCCCATTCTTTTGCCTTTACTTATATATTTTCCTTTACATCAAATTTCTTTCTCATCCTCACTTATCTATCCTCTTTTGAATGAGGTGAGCAAGATACAGTGAAAAGACACTGTTTAGAGTTATACAAATTCTTATTCACATTCCAGAACCACAATTTAGAAGTTGTGCTCCCTGAGCAGGCTATGCAGTCTACCTTTGATCCCAGATTCCCTAGCAAACTGGGACTTTTGTGATGACCCACAAATTGGCTATGAATCTTCAGTTATTCATTCATATCCATATTCATATTCTCTCTCTCTCTCTCTCTCACACACACACACACACACACACACAGATACACACACACATACAAATATACATTCTGTGTGGGTGGTGCTAATCTCAGTCACCAGCATGCAATGGTATTTGATTTCTATAATTGAATTCTATTATTAGTATTTGATTTTTATTATTATGAAATGATTTATATTATTATAATTGTTATGTTATTAGCTTAAATGCTACTCTCACACTATTTCTCTGAAACCTGCAGTCCAAGTAATGTAATTTTCTCAGAACTGTAAGATTATACCTCTGTGCATCAGGCATCCACATCATTTGATTGTTGACATTTTTTATATTTGGCCTTATTATCAACAAAGCCTTTGATGTTATACTTTTTATTTTTTAGAGGATATGGTACTTCACTTTTCACTTGAGAGGGACTCCGTTGGATATAATTTAGTCTAGAAAGAGCAGAGGAGGCCAGAGGAAAGCAACTGAACATGCTTGCCTGCTGACCCTGTTTACTTGCTGGACTTGACACTCAGAGTTAACAGTTCAGTAGAGTGCTCAAAAGGCCTGAAGGATTGGAGGTGCTGAATGTAATTTTGGATATGATTGACAAAAAGTAATTGAAAAGATTAATAGATTGCCAAAATTTCTGCCAAGATTTATAAAAATTAAGTTTGGAGGTACATATAGAGTTTATTATAAATGGAAATGGGCAAAACACTGATTTAATAGAGGTGTTGAAATTGTAAAGAAATATGAAAAACTATATGTTTACGATTTGAAAACCTTAGATAAAATGTAGTTTTTAAAAAGGAAAACATTGCCCCAAGATGAAACAGAAAAGCTAAGGATCATTAAACACTAAAGAAATTAACTTAGCCTAAGGGGCAGAGCTAACTGAACCAGTAAAATTTATAAGAACCATCCTGGACAAGAGACAAAATATAAAATTGGTCAAAATAGGAATTAGAAAAAACATTTGCAGGAGAGCCAATTTTGGCTTGATAGGAAGTTTCCATGGAATACACTAGATCTAGTTGGTGAGGCAGAAGAGGGAGCAAAAGAAATTTCAAAACTAAAACAGCAAAATATTAACCTGTTTTAAATCAGGCATGCTTCTCATTTTATTTTTGTTACTTTTCTAGATATTTTAAATATCTCTACGTTTAGAATTAAGCTTTTAAAGAATAGATGAGGTGAGGAGGGGAGGGGGGACATTTAGGACAGGGGCCTGAACACTGTCTCTGGAGTAAATTCCTGTTTGGAGTGCAGGAGGAAAATGAGCTACAGTTAAAGCCACAGAATTTCTGAGTATTTTGTGAGCCTCCATTTCTCATTTCTGCTGCCCTGACAGAGCTGCTTTAATACCCTCAATGTGAAAGCTGAGGCAGTTTATGGTGTTCTAAGTGAAATTGTTTGGGTCTTCTTTTTCTTGGTTATAGGAAATTGTTTCGGTGCAGATTTCCTACAGGCAGCTTAAAAGCCATGGATGGAACAATAGGCCCTGTGGCAAGTGGAATGCCTGTGAGGAAGTACTTAGAGTTTAATGCGAGTTATTTTTATGTCCATTCATAGACATGTCTCAGTGAAGTTCAAATTATCCCTTGGACAGTAGAAAGCAGTCTGTTCATTTAAAGCTAGACGTTTTGGTTCCATAAAGCCAAATTTAGGATGGATTTCAAAAGCTAAATAAACAACAGTCAACCTCCCCATTAAAAATGAGTGTGTCGGGTTTCTGTGTACTTAAGTCTTTAAATAATCTCCACTTAGCATTTCTAGGAGAGACCTTAAATATTTAGGAAAAGGCTGGCCTTTCCAGTCACACCTTGTATGCTAAAGAGACAGAGTTGGGGGACTTCTTATCTTGTCACTAAGGTTTTGTAGGTGTCTTGTTGATTTTAACAAATTCAAATGGAGGCAGGGAATGTTGTGTTTTTGGGGGGTGGTGTGATTGTGAAATATTGAGAGGGAGCAAAAGCTCCCTCAATCTTAAGAGAGAATACTCAGTATTGTTTTTGTATAATGTCATAAAATATTACTTTAAAAATGTTCAGAGGAAATAAATTTACACTATATAGCAAGAATCTGAATCTTAACTTTTAATTGGAATCCCCTGTAGAGTTCTTAAAAAATACATGTATTGGGACCCTGCTTTGAAAATCCTGATTCAGTACTTCCAGGAGTATGTGCGCCCTGTCTATGTGCTGCGTATGCGTGCATCCTTTGCGTGAGTGCCTCTGTGCGCATCCACGCGGAAAGTCCATAAGTTATCCTAAAGTAGATTCAAGGATCAAGGGCTAGTACAATGTGCTAAATTTCCTCTCTGTAGGAATTCATTGTTTAAGAACTGTACTCTGCAGACCTCCTGCATGCTGAGCTGTAACAAGGCCACTGCTTACAAGAAGCAAGGTTAAGGTTTTAGTAGAACTGTTTGTATGAGTGTGTAATTTCTCGTAACAAAGGATGCTTTCTGAATCAATCAGCAACATAGTTATTTATGTATTTATTAATTAAATAGGCATTTTAGTTTTTAAAATTTCACTTAACATCATTTAACAAAGTAAAACAAAACTACTGAGTTAAATAACAAATATTAGGATATTTAACAGTATTCTGGTTATCGTGATGAATGACATGGTCTTATGGAAAAAAATTTGTTAAAATAATAATATAGTAATTTTACAGTGTGCATTTAAATTGATAATTGCACTGTATTGGCCATTCTACTGAATGAAGGGCACTGTTAGAGTGATGTGCCACGCAGAGGCAGTTATGATGAACTTCACAAGGCATGGCAGCTGAAGTAAGCTTGGGCTTCCAGTAGTGGTTCTCCCACTAGGTGTGTGACCTGGCAAGTAATTTAGGCTTAAAATAGGGCTTATCAACCCTACAAGGTTATTTTAAGGATTAAAGGAGCTAATGTGTGAAAATGCTGTGTACATCTAAAGCAGTGTCATTACTTGTTTGGATTGGACTTTGCACTTTCTGTTGGAAATGATGTGCATATGTGCATGTCATATAATTTTGTGTATGTAGATTTTGGGATCACAGAAAAAATTAATTCAGTCAGGTATTTTTCACATTTATATTTTTAGCAACCTCAGGCTTAAAGAAAACCCTAAATATCGCAATACTCTTTTGGGAAATTGAGCATTCTTTGTTAGGGTGTTCTAAAGTATGATGATTTTCCCCAAAATTGGATTTCACTGATATTATGATTATATAAAAGATACGGTCCATGTGTTAAGAACTTGACATTTTCAGCACATATTAGAATTTTTTAAGTGTGTTAATTTTTTAAACTTTCAACCACTGCTTTCCCAAAGCCATTACCTTATTTCAGAAACAAAAGAGCCTGAAGCTTTTAATTTTGCCTTAAAAATTCTAGAGCTGAATTTTTTGTTGACACCAGTAACATTTAATACAATGATTCTATGTGAGAAAACATGGGAAGTTCCTTTTTAAATACCTATATATTGGTCTAGTAGTTGATTCTACCTTAGTTATGTTTTCTCACATGATAAATTATAATATTTTGAAATTTACTTTTTATTAAGAAGGTTGTAAGGATGAAACATTCTTTAATGTGATTTCTGGTTAAGTAGAGTGTCCTGATAGTGGCTCCCAAATTGTCATTCCTCCTTCTCTCCCTTCACTTATCATTTCCCCTCCCTCTCTTCCCCCTCCTTTACTTCTTCCATCCCTCCTTCCTTCTTCTCTCCCTCCCTTTCTGCTTACCTCCTTCTCTGTCTCTCTATCCCTTCCTCCCTCCCTTCCTGCCTGCCTCTCTCCCTCCCTCTCTCCCTCCCTTCCTCCTCCCTCCTCCCTCCTCCCTTTCCTTTCTTCCACAAATGTTTACTGTTTACTGAGGGATACTGTGTGCCAGGCACTGTACTCAACACAAGCACTGGAAGTAAATGGGAATAAGAAACACAAAGTTGTTTCTGCTCATACAGAACTTACTTCCAGGGCAAGAAATGGACAATAAATAGATTGAAATCTGCATTATAAAATGATTACAGAAATGATAAGGACTATGAAAGTATTATCAGGGAGCTGTTACAGGGGCAACAAGTTGTGGTATAGATGGACTCATCATATTGTATATGACACAGGGTATGATTATCAATATCCCCAGTGGCTTGGGAAAAACAGGAGCTGGTACCCCCACCCCCACCTTTCCCATATATTTGCCTCTGTAATTTTATTTACCCTGTGAGACTGCTCTTGCCTTTTTATTTGAACCCCATTCTATTCCTGTAAATTGTTTTAAAGGGTAAAGGTCAAGGTGCTAATTTTTACCCTTGACTGGCACTCTTCAGAGATGAGGCCCCAGTGTTTCACACTCCTTTATGGAGACTAAGGGTAAACATCCCAGGTGTCTGACTAGTGGTGATAATCATGTTCAATTCATCAGTACATTAAAGACTGCTAAATATTTGGTATTTTACTTGGGTAAAGTACTTCAGTTACCATTTTACAGAAGATATCCTGATTCATTTTGCCTACTTTGATGGGTGAATTTACTTGAGCCAAAGATTATCTTTTTGTAAAACACATTCTTCATTTTTTTATGCATGTAATACCTTCTCTCACAAATCCACCTCCTATCTTCCAGGATTCACCTTTCTAAATGAGGTAAGTCAATCCTGTGTTGGAAAAAAAATCATTTTTGTTTACTATCTTAGGCAGAACAATAAGTTGTAGACAGAATATATTTAGGATGCATGAAAGTAGTTGATTAAGGGAGGTATGGGTAGAAATGAAAATAGAAGACATACAGGTTTCAAATGGCTGAAGATGTGTGAGAATAGGGGCAGAAGGGAGTGGTCATTGCATGTTAGTGTTCAGATCTTATTTTTCAAAGAAAGGAAAATGGTATTGCCACATTAGCACTAAGTTAATTAAGTATTTATTTGTTAAAATACCAGTGTATTTCAATTCAGAATGCACTGAAAGGCAAGCAAATGCTTGTTCATAACAGAAAGAAAAACATGTCACAGAAACTGGAAATGGCAGCCTCAAATCAATAACTTTCTTCATCAAGTATGATCAGAAGAAGAATTATTCCCTAGGTAATTTTTTGTCAATTTATTTACTCTTTTTGCAAAATTTAGACATTGCTACCACCTGCTGAGAAAGCTTCCAGGTTCTTCTCCTCCCCATGTTAATTAGTGTCTTAGAATGCAAAATTCGGTCAGTCATTTGGAAATGTAATCTCCTTTTTCAAATTTGTGTAATAGATAGAAAAATTAAAATATAAGGGGTCTTTAAATATTTTTCCATGTAGAAATACATGTTCTATGACCTCCTCCCCTCATTATCTCATAACAAAAAGCCAGTTGTAGTGAAGCTCATATCTGAGTTCAAAGACAAAAATTCCAGGTACCCAATTATTATCAATTCAATTGTAGCATTAAATCAGTGAAGATGGCCAGAGAGAGAGAGAGCTTTTCTGTGTCATAAATTAGCAGTCTCCCAAATCAGGTATTGTCTGTATATTTCATTCCATGAAAGGGGAACTGGAAGGGATCCTGGTAATCATGAATCCAACCCCATCATCTTAACCTTGAGGAATATGAAACCTGCTGAGGTTATGGTTCCCCTCCTCCAAGGTTACAATAATAAAACTTTTTTTTTTTTTGGTACTGGGGATCGAACCCAGGGGCATTCTACCTATTGTACTTCTGAGCTAAACCCCCAGCCTTTTTTTTTAAATTTTGAAACAGGGTAGCTAGGTTGCTGAAAGTCTCGCTAAATTGCCCAGACTGGCTTCAAACCTGAGATTCTCCTGTCTCAGCCTCCCAAGTACTGGGATTACAGCTGTGTGCCACCATGCCTGATTACAATAATCAATCTTGAATTCTATGTTTATTCCAAAGCAAATTTATATTCCAGGGTGGCATACTTTATTTCCAAATCCTAATCCTAGAGGACATCCCTTCTGGCTTCAATTTATGACTACTCTCTACAACTGCTTCAAAGTACTGTTTTTCTTCAACTTAGATCATTTCAAAATAAGCAAAAGCTATTCAGAACACTGTTCCAAGAGCGCATATCACAGATTAGCATTATTTGATACTGAACCCTATCTATTTTTCAATTGATTCAGTATTTTCCTTATATTCTAGCTGATGTCTTCCTATTTTCCATACAGAAAAGAAAGTATTTTCAGTGTGAGCTTTGGTGAAATAAGGCTTTATTCTTAGAAAGCTCTTTTACTCTGAACCTTAGAAAGTACAGTACTGTCTTAGAGTTGAATTTGTTTACTTTTGTTTTTTCTTTTGCTACATCTTTTTGGAGCTCAACACATTTGGCAGACCTTTGCCTAGAAACATTGGTGAACTTTATAGATACTTGGGTTAGACACATGGACAGATAGAGGACACTGTAAGTGTGAGCCTTCACTCAACTTAAGCATTTGAGCCTGCTGGATTCTTTAAGGCATACTTAAGTCATAATTTTATCATTTAAAGGTGACTAAATTGTGTTTAGCCAATTCTGATACATTTCTTTAAAAGAATGTGATTCTGAGCTAAGACTCTATATGCCATATTTCAGCCCCAAGCAGATTTTTATGACAAAGTAATAAACCCCTAGAAACAGGTTTATAATGGAAAATGCAACTTGACCTTAACTAGAGGAGCCCAAGTGCACCTTACAAAAAGGCTCATTCTTGTAACACACACAATCCCTTTCTCCCAGGGGTGGTGTCACAGGAGAAAGGTGTATAATAATAGTTGTATTTACCATAAATACCTAACATATTTTATGATGATTTGATTGTATTAAAAAATTTCACCTTATACATTTTAATAAAGCTGCCCATGGACAAAGTTATTGCAGTTGGATTTCTTTTCCTTTGCCCACTGGTCTCAGTGGAGAAAAGCTAGCAACCCCTATAAAAGGCTTTAGTTTTTAGTACCTGGTCAATAAAAAATAATTTCCTCTTCTTTGGACTTGTTCATGAAGCTGAAAAATGACTCTGCAGGTCAGTGGTGTGTGGCAAAGCTAATTTCTATAAGCTTTTTATCAGGTGGTACTGAGTAAAACAATATGGGGAAACTGAAAAACCCACCCTTCTGTACCAAATTTACAAGGGTGAGAGTTATCCCTCATGTGACAAAAAGGAAAAAAAAAGTGACACTTTTTTCTTCTTCTAGATTTTTAGCACAACAACAACAAAAAAAGTTCCAAGACATAAAAGGTACAGAAGGAAAAACTAAAGCATATAGAAATTTTCAGTTAAATTTAGATTTTTGAATTCGACACAAATGGCACTCATTGTTTAAAACACAATAAAACTCAACTTTCATTTGTTGTTTTGTTGACAAAGGAACCTCACCCGTGAGTGAGGTGATGCATATCATAGCAATCGGGAAAGTGACTGTCATTCAAATAAATATGTTCCTCTGCCAGGCTCCTTTTCCCCAAGAGCCACATTTTCTCAGAGGAGCATTAGTAGGACATTCTAATCAAGAAAAATCGGGTGCCTTCCCTGGGGGTTTAGCAGTGTTTGCTGTGTGTCTCACAGAGCAGATCAGAGGTTCACCACACCCCCTCCTTGTCTCTCCAAGATACTCACAGGCCAACTTACAGCAAAGGAGCTGGCAGCAGGGCTGCAGAAAGTGCCCAAGCACCTGTGTAGCTGGCAGCTCTGCTCCCAGTAAGCCTGAAGTGCCATCTCTTTCTTCAGTTTCTCAGGCTGGAGAATCAATCACAAGGATTCACTGAAAGCTCCTATGCTTAGTAGTCAGGGGTACCTTCTTATCCTCCTTGTCTAAAAGTGCCCATGGCATCCAAACGCTGGCCTATTTCCCAGAGCCCCAAGAAGAATCAAACCCCAGGAATTTGGAGAGTTGATAGGTGACTCTTTCATTGTTTTTATTTAAACAGCTAGCTTGGAGAGTCAGAGATGACTGTATTAGATAGAAGAGGGAACATGCTATCTGGAGCTATGTCTTAGATGAGAGTGAAAAGAGAAAGACAGTTACAATGCCTTTAGAGGAAGTAGCCAAAGGGTTTGTATTACTTTTTCTAACTCAGTTTGGCGAATAGATAGAGGCAGTTGGGTGTGGTGGCACACACCTCTAATCTTGGTACTTGGGAGGCTGAGGCAGGAGAAGCGCAGGTTTCAGGCCAGCTTTGGCAACTTAGTGAGATCCTGTTTAAAAAAAAATTAAAAAGAGCTGGGGGTGTAGCTTGGAAGTAGAAAACCCCTGGATACAATTCTCAGTACCAGAAAAAAAAAAAAGATGAAGCCGGGTGTGGTGGTGCATGCTTACAATCCCAGTACTTGGGAGGCTGAGACTGGAAGATTGCAGGTTTATAGTCAGCCTCAGCAACTTAGGCCCTGCACAATTTAGTGAGACCCTGTTTCAAAATAGAAACTAAAAAAGGGCTGGGGGTGTAGCTCAGAGGTAGAATGCCCCTGAGTTCAATCTCTAGTACCACACACACACACACACACACACACACACACACACACACACATATACAAAAAGAAAATTAAAAAAAATAAGATGAAGACATGTAGTATATAGATGTGAGAGAGATTTTTGGATTGGCAAGTTAGAAATACATAAAATCACCCACATAGTGCTGTTCAACAGCTATACAGTTTGTCAGGAGAGCGATGGGCAGGGAGAGGAGTATATCCATTAGTAACATGGGAGACAGATACAAAGGATGCATGTGGATTCAGACAGGTGGATGTTGTAGGAGCTGGGGTTGAGGGCATTCCCTCCTATCAGACAACTTCTTAATTTCATTGTGAAGTTGAACAGCAGGTGTTCACTCACTGAGGAAGGGTCCAGGATCTATGAATAAGAACTTGGGAATAGTGGATAAGAGGTAAGTAGCAGTATTGGAGAGGATGCTGACAAGTGACACAGAACGTGGAAAGCCCTGCCTTTATTTTTACATGAAATTGTATGAGACAAGTAGAGAAAGGATGGAGATGAATTGGGGCTCTATTGGATGGGTGAGGCAGGAGAACAAATATGGTGAAAGCAATTAATCCCAAGGTCTGGAAAAGAAGGGGTAGTCTTCAGTGACAGTCCACTTCAAGAACTGGAGATTGTGCCATACGAATCAAGTCTGCATTTTGCAAAATTGATTTTGTCTTTGGTTTGCTTTCCCTGTGATAGATTGTGGAGCATGAGTGTTAAGGTTAAGCCATCAGCTAACGTAGTAGAATATGAGTTTTAGAATGATCTATCAGATATTAAACACAGTAAAAATTGAACATCTTTAAACTGAACATTGAAAACCCAAATGCTCCAAAATCCAAAATTATTTGAGTGTCAACATAATTCCACACCTGACCTCATGTAACACATTACAGTAAAAATTCAGGCATACTAAAATTTTTATATAAAAATTACTTTCAGGCTTTGTGTGTAAGGTATATATGAAACATAAGTGAATTTTTTGTTCAGACTTGGGTTCCATCCCCAAGATATCTCATTGTGTACTATGAAATAGTCCAAAACCTGAAAAAAATCCAAAATCCAAAATACTTCTGGTGCTAAGCATTTTGGATGAGAAATATTCAACTGTAGTAGTTTGCATAAGCTAGGTTCAGTTACCTTAGCTGTGGTATGAATGATGATAAACTTGAGTCTAAACTTAATCATTTTAGGCTATCTGTGACTCTTCTAGAGTCTTGTAAGTCTTCCTACATTTTGTCCAGCTTTTATTACTTTTAGTGCTTTTGGTAAAAGATTTGCTCTTTGAAAACTACTGGGAATTGGTATTTTTATGAAGTGTTATACATTTAAAGAGTGACATAGTTTTGAAATTATAGGCTGATAGGAAACAAAATGACTTGATGATCTGCTTCAGGCCTCCATGAAAATGATTTACACTCAAGAAAAGGACAGCCCCCCCCCATCTTCTTTTTTTAATACTGGGCATTGAACCTAGGGGCATTCCTTCTCTGAGCTATACTCCCAGCCCTTTTTATTTTGAAACAGGGTCTTGCTAAGTTGTTGCGGCTGACCTTGAACTTGCACTCCTCCTGTCTCAGCCTCCCAAGTACTGGGAGTATAGGCATGCACCACCTGGCCAGGCTCCTCCTTATATTTACACTCCTCTCCTTCCTGACCTGTACACATCTACTGGGAACCCCTTTTCACTTTCACTCAGCTTCTTTGCAGGATTCCATACCTGTTTACCTCATTTAGAGATATAGTTGGGGAGATGAGACGGGAGCAGCTGTTCTGGGTTTGGGGCTGTGTTCCTCTATGAAACATCCAGCTCTTCTGGACCTTCTCTAACCTGGGAGCTTTGTGCCTTTCACCAGCATAATATTTCCTACTTAGAATTTAGCCTGATTTATTTACTTATCTATTTTTGGTGTTGGGGACATGCTCCTCTGCACCCCTAGCCCCTCAGCCATATTTAAAGTGATGGAGCTGGGTCATACTGGGGTGGCAGTGGTGGTGATGGGGAAGAATGCTGATGCTTTAGTGGCATTGGGTAGACAATGAACAATGGTATTTCCTCTTGTTAAAACTGTGCTCAAAAGCCTTGCAGTGATTTTGCCTCATTTGCATCTGACAGAAGCTAAACTCCTTAAATGCAGGAGCCTTCAAAGAACCCCATGCTCTAGTCCTAGCCTCCTTTTCATTTTTGTTCCATACTCCCTGTTACATGTACCACTCTTGGCTAGTTACTACTCATAGTTCACAATCTGTTGTTATTTGCCTCTGGGATTTATTTATACAGGCAGTTCCCCTGGGCCTTTTTCTATTTTTAAAATCAAAATTTTACCCATTCTAAGAGACCAAGTTCAAATAGAATTTTTGTTGATGTTTTCAATCTGTTGTTTCCTCTTTCATCCCCTGTTGGCCTTTATTTGTACCCTCCTTAGTGGCATTTTTCATATTTACTTCCTGATTTATGGTTATTTATATATTTGTTTTATTTCTTTCCTGCCCATCTATTTGGCAAATGGGTTAAGCACCTTTTGGAGAAAGGAAACAACTAATACTTACTAAGCACCAATGTTGCACTAAGCACCATGGTTGACCTGGGGTTGTGGATACCAATGAAAAATGAGACTTGCTTCCCTCTTGGTTCTCAAGGATCTTGCAGTCTAACCAGAAGGGCAATAGGTAAGCAGATTATATCAAAATAATGTAATAATACAGGAATCTCAGATTGTTCTAGAAAACAGAGCAAGTCTCCTAGCCCAGGATGGAGAGTTCTGAGAAGGTTTTAAAAGACTCCTAAAGTAAATCTTCAAGTTTGAGAAGAATACCAGCCCAGGGTGGGGAGAGTTCTGGGCTGAGGAAAGAGTATGACTGAGGTAGGAAGGCCTGAGACTGCACAGTAAGCAGAGGAATCACAAACCTCTTAGTATCAGTCAAGTATAAAAGGTAAGAGTGGGTGAGGTGGGGATGATCCTGTCCTGCAAAACAGGGACCATTTCATGGAGGGTTTTGAATGCCAAGCCAAGGAGCTGGACTTGTCCCTTGAATGTATCAGAGTGCTACCGCAAGGTCTCAGACACATGTGAGGCACGATAAGATTGCAGAGCTAGAGAACTCACTCTGGTGACAGTGTGGATAATGAATCTGGAAGTAGGGAGCCAGTTAATGTTTGGTATTGCTGGTGCATGGAGTGAAACTTTGTATATAACACAGTTGACTGAAAGGCATCTTTCAAGAACAAACTCAATACAAATACATTATATGAACCTTCAGAGAGAATATTTGGAGCGACACAGCAAGAATGAAAAATTCCACAGGAAATCTGATGTTCTAAACAGAGTGATTATATAAAATGCTGGCTATGGCTTAAGCAAATGTAATCAGAGAATTGCATAGCTGTGAGTCAGAGTTGAGTTGGTCCTTGAAGTCCTCTGCTTGATAGTAAATTAGTAGCTTAGGGGAATATGTTTACATTTCATTTCTTACTGTATATTTGATGACATATTTTGAGAATTGGATAGAAAATATCTTTATTTAAAGATCTGGAGCAGGGAATTATATTGATTGTATGTACATGCAAACTTAAATTTCTTGTTAAGTATATACAGTGATGCGTATCTTATATGATATATAAGATATTACTAATTTGCCATTTTATTTCAATTAGAAACATACCAAAGACATAATAATGGAATTCAGTGACTTATATGATAAAATTATTATTGCTGTATACTGGCATAGTAGATCTTATGAGCTGATCAATAATTCATTTGTAGAAGGAGGAACAACAGATCTAGCTATTTCTTAAAGAGACCGTTTTTTATTGGTCCATAATAATTATACATAATCATTCAATGTTACATATTTGTACATGAACATACATAGATTTAGCTATTTTTAAAGTGCTTCTTCCCATGTACTCCCATATTTCTTTTCTATCATAAAATTTAAAGACCCTGTTACAGTCATTATTTTCCTGCATCTTTCATTTAGATTGAGTACCTAGATGTGTGTACTTTGAAGGCAGGGCCTGCTGTGTATTTGGTTGTAGCTCCAAAGTCTAGTTCAGTGCTTAGACATAGTAATTGCTCCATATGTATTTGGTATGACCTAGTGGCAAAATGAATTAACCAATAAATGAATGTAAATAAATAAATAATTAAGAAAACAAAGTCTAGATACATCTGGCCTCACTCGTAAACATTTATTGAGTAGCTACTGAGTTCCAAATTCTGAGCTGGTGTACCACAGCGAGCAGGAGAGAAAGTTTTTACTCTTAGAGTTCTTGCTTATAATATCAATATATATATTAATCAAATAATTATAGAACAAAATAAGTAATTGAGACATGCTGTAAGTGTTGTGGAGGAAAACTAGAGTTTATTTTGAGGGCACATCACAAAGAGATCTGACTAGAGCAAGCTTCTGTGAAGAAACTGCCTTCAGCCTGGAAGAATGTTAGTATTGGTTAAACAAAGAGGGGAGAGAACTTCTAGGCAGAGGAAAAACTCTCTTGGGAGTCTTCAGGAGGTGGCATGTTGGAGGAATTGACAGGCCGATGCAGAAAAGAGAAGGGAAATAGAGCTCGTTAAGAAAACAAGGGTGAGAGCCAGGTGTTGTGGCACACGCCTGTAATCCCAATACAGGTGGTTGAGACAGGAGGATTGCAGGTTTGAGGCCAGCCTCAGCAACTTAGTGGGACCCTCAGCATCTTATTGCTGTTTCAAAATAAAAACTAAGAAGTGGGTTGGGGTGTAACTTAGAGGTAGAATGTCCCTGAGCTCAATCCCCAGTCCCCCCCAAAAGAGGTTGTTACAACTCTGTAAGTTTAACATAGCTTTTAAAAGGGGCAAAATAAATCAGTTAAACAATTTAATGATTGGAAGGCAGTATCAAACAGAAGCAAGAATATAGGTTGTATATTGGAGAATTACACTAGAATAATGCTAGGCTGTACGTTCTACAAGGGCAAATGCTATGTCTAAATCACTAATGTATCCCTGGTGACTAGTGCCTAGGCAGGTGTATAATAAAATTGCTAATGTTGTTGAGTTAATTCTACTTCACTTGGCATTCTTGAAGTTAGGAGATCTTATACTGTGTTTAGTAGCACAAGATACACACGATTTCATTTGGGCATGAGACCCTGGTACTTTCCCGGGGTCTTCCTTGAAACAGCTGCTTCAGGCTAGTTTTACATCCCAGTCCTGACCCAAACAAATATCAAAGTAACTCCAGTTTCCTGGTACTCCTGTTGTCACCATTGATTCTTGTTCTTGATGGCTTTTTTGGTGTCTCTTCACAGACTTTTCCCCGAAACCATCCCTCTATTTTACTCACTCTTCTTTCCCCAAGTGGAAATAGAGCATCATCAGCATAGAAGCACCTGTAAGCCATGCAGCAGAGGGAATAGCTTCTTTTAGTCCCTTTTCTCCCTGCCTTGAACAACTCTTGCTCATCATATCTGAAATGTAATATCTAGCTTATGTGGGCATCTCTCTAGAAAGATCATGGATAATTAAAAAGAAAGAAAATAACCATTGAAAGTGAAGGATGGTTTTTCAAGTGAGAAAAAATAAGCTGGAGAAAGAAATAATAAGACTTGAATTTTTTCTTTTAAAATACAATTTTGATAGTAATTTAATCTCATCTTCAATTTCAGCACTCGAGCAAAAGCAGTAGTTAGCACTTTTACGTGTAGCATATAAATAGTTAAAAAACAACGAAACAAAATGAGCACTGGGCTCAGAGTCAGATTTTGCTGGTTCCTCTGGTGGTGACTTCATTACCATTGGCTTCTGGTTGGGTTAGCTGTGCTTCCCTGGCAGCTCCTCTTTTTGCTCTGATCAGATCTTTGGGTAACTTCCCTTCCCTCACCTCTGGGCTTAGTGAGTCCTGCCTACCAGAAGTTGTCACACAAATGACTACTTTCAGACCATCATTGGTTGTATATATTTTAAATATATATATAAATATAAAAGCAGGAAAATTATGGTACCTAAGGCTCTTAGAACATAGAAAACATTCTTAAAATATACTGATAATCCAGCTACCATAACATGAAAAAGATTCTCATTTTGATCTATAAGTCATTTGTTTCACAATTATATGACTTTTCCATAATTTTGGCTATAGTATACACAAAATGTTGTCCTACTTTCTAATCCAAACATTTTTATAAGGCCAGTATTTTCACTTTTTGCTAAAATACTTTTGCATACAGTTTTTTAATCCTGAATTTTGATCTAATAACTAGCCATATTGTGTAGAACATTTCTCTTATGACTTAAGTTTTGGGTTCTCTCTTTTTCTTTCTGGTTATTAAAATAATATTGGCTAAGAATATAGCAATGAATTCATATGCACAAATATGTGTTGCTTAAAATGATTCACCTGAGATTTATTCCCAGAAATAGTCAGGTAAATCTTTTTAGATGAAACAGAAGAAAGAACCTGATTATATGATTTGAGAATGGTCACATAACTATGCAATCTCTGTACCTGTGAGCAGTTAAGGTGAAACAGTAAATATAGGACCCCCTGAGTAGTCTTTCTACTGGACTCTCCTGATCTCATTATGTATATTTCTTTCTAAACCTCCCAGAGGCCACGGTTTGGGTGTTTTTTTTTAATTCTAAATCTTACTTTCTAATTTCATTTCCTTCTCAATCCTAATCATTGCTAATCTTCAGATTCTATGGACATAGTTATTGAGTTCTTTATACTACTTCTAGAAAAATTTCTGAGTTCTATTTGATAATCTTTTTATTTTAGTTTAATTTCGGACCCCAGAATCATTTCTGCCAAAGGAAAGTGTTCTTTGAACATGATTCCCTGCAACAGGTATTAATTGTTCACCAGGGGAATACATACATATATATGTATGTATATGTGTGTATCACATTATATATATAAAATCTTATCTATCATTCCTGTTCTGAGGTCTCATATGACTGCAACAAATCTCAAAGTAGGGTGATTATATAGATATATAAAATCAGGAAAAGAATTAAGAAATGTCTGTGTGTTCAACAGGAACAGGAGATTCAGAGTCCCGGCCCAGGCTTCTGTGATTGGTCAGGTCATGAAGCAAGACCTCTGACAAGAAACAGTCCCACTGCTCAGACAGTCTCTAGCACAGTGTGTCTAGGCACTTCATAAATTACATTGTTTTGATTCTTAAAACCTTGCAAAACATTTATGAGTTAAATGTGAGAACCCCAGGATGCAACAGTTCCATAGAATAATAGTTAACCTGCAAAACTGTTTTTCAGATGTCAATTAGGACTGTGCTCTGGAGACCATTAAGGAAAAGGATGCTATCCCCAGTTGTTAAAGGAAATATGATTGTGTTTCCTTCTGTAGATATATAAGTCCCACTGAAAATGTCTTCAGGTAGAGATCCTTTAAGATTATATTATAAATTATTTTTCAGATGGAGATAATGAAGTCATAAGAAGCTACTTTTAAAGTCTGAGTGGATTTGTGTTCTGGTCATAATTGTTTGTGGATGGCAAATTACTTAACCTCATACTCCCATAGTACTGTGTCATGAAATTCTTGGGAAAATTAAATGAGATAATGTTATATATAGAATGTTTACAAGGATACTTGGCACAAAGTTGGCATTCAATACAAACTAGTTATAATTTTTGCAAATTTGATGCTAAAAAGTATGGGTTTTGTTAAAATAAGCAAATATTGAGAACCAGCTTAATGGGTTTTTCCTCATTTGATTATCAGATACATGAGAGCAGGGTTTTTTTTTAAATAAATTGTTTTATCTCTAGGATATAGTTCCTGAGTTACAGAAGGCAGGCACTCAGTAAAATAAGAATGGATGAACAGCTTCCTAACTGGTGTCTCTTGGCCTTGAGTATGCAAGATATTCTCTCAGCTACAGCAAAATCAGACATCATATAATAATAATTCCACTAGCTCTCTGAAATAAATCTTTTAATTTTCCTCCTAGGAGGCTAGCTCACATAAACAAAGCACTAGAAAAGGAAAACAGCTCTGCCTGGTACTGTAAGTTCAGAAAAATAACCAATTTCTTAATATGGTAGTAATTCCTTGTATGACTAGCTGGCCTGGGACTGAGACCAGGGACCCTGACACTAATGGGCCATTTAAGAAACTTACAGAGCCTGAAGTCATCCTATTGGAATGTCCTTAGTAGCCACTGCCTTTGTTACAGAAAAGAACCTGGAGTCTTTTTCTTCCTTGCAGTGGTTTCTTTAGATTTCTGTATTTTGTGAGTCCTACCTCTGGGGTCATAGTTTGGGTATGGTACAAAAGAGCAAATAGTCTAATAAATATATAATAATTTTAATGCAGCTTCTTACTAAAAAAAAGGCACAAAGCCGGGCGTGGTGGTGCACGCTTGTAATCCTTGGGAGGCGGAGACCGGAGGATCCGGGTTCGCGGCCAGCCTCAGCTCTCTCTCTCTCTCTCTCTCTCTCT
>PVJS01037183.1:0-20059 GCA_004027185.1 Glis glis
CACCCCCGGCCCTATTTTTTTATGCTTTATTTTGAAACCGGGTCTCACAAAGTTGCGGAGAGCCTCACTAGGTAGAGAGAGAGAGAGAGAGAGAGAGAGAGAGCGCTGAGGCTGGCCACGAACCCAGATCCTCCGGTCTCCGCCTCCCAAAGTACTGGGATTACAAGCGTGCACCACCACACCCGGCTAGTCTTTACCTTTAAAATGCGCCTTGCTTTTGGCTACTTCTTCCATTCCCATGGCCTCATACCTAGTTCAGACCACGACCTTCTCCTGGCTGGATTATCGCGATACCTCTGAATTGATTTCCTTCTCCAGTTCCTTGTTTTCCTATCCCATGTATATTTTCCACACAATAGCTAGAGTGATAGTTTTGGGGGTTTTTCTAAATGTTTTGTTGAAGAATATCTATGTGCCCAAAATTGCACATATCATAATTGTACAACGTGATAAATTTCCACAATGTGACACATCTATTTAACCAACACCCAGAGCAAGAAAACATCATATTACCAGTACCAGTATATGTTAATCATCTTTGTGTTACTATGACAAAATACCTGAAATAAGCAGTTTTTAAGGAGGAATGGTTTATTTTGGTTCACGGTTTCAGAGGTTCCAGGACATGGCCCATTGTCCCTGTTACTTTTTGTGCCTGTGGCGAGACAGTGTATCATGGCAGGAGCACATGGTAGAGGAAGCCACTCACCTCATGGCTGCCAGGAAGCAAAGACAGGAAGGGCCCAGGGTCCCAATATCCCCATTCAAGGTCACACTCTTGGTGACTTAACTTCCTCCCATGAGGCCCGCCTCTTAAAGGTTTCACCACCTAGGTGGTGCCCAAACTCTTAGCATGTGGGTCTTTGGAGCACATTTACCCAAACCATAGCATGTCAGAAGTCCAAGTAATCTCTATGTTTATGTCTGATTTCTTTTTTTTTTTTTTTTGGTACTGGGGATTGAACCCAGGGGTATTCTACCTCTGAGCTACTCCCCAGCCCTATTTCTTATTCTTTATTTTGAAACAGGGTCTCACTAAGTTGCAGAGGGCCACACTAAGTAGCTAAGGCTGGCCTTGAACCTGCTATCCTCCTGTTTCAGCCTCCCAAGTACTGAGATTACAAGTGTGAGCCACGCCACCACGCCCAGCTCTTCTGACTTTATAGGTTAGTTTTGCTGCTTTGTAAACATCATATAAATGAGCTGGGCATGGTGGCACACACTTGTAATCCCAGTACTTGGGAGGCTAAGACAGGAGGATCGCAGGTTTGTGGCCAGCCTCAGCAACTTAGTGAGGCCCTCCCCAACTTAATGAGACCCTGTTTCAAAAAAATAAATAAATAAAATAGGGCTGGGGGTATAGCTCAGAAGTAGAATGCCCCTGGGTTTAATCCTTAGTACCATATGCATGTGCGCACGCGCACACACACACACACACACACACACTACATAAATGAAAATTATATAGGAGGTGTACAGCATGAATGTATTCATTTTACTTTGCTGGATAGTCGGGTTTCTAGTTTTGGTCTATTTTGCATAGTACTGTCACGAATATTAATTGTACATGCTTTTTGCTAAACATACATAAGAATTTCTGTTGGGTATATATCTAGGAATGTAAGTGTGGAGTCAAATGATAAGTGTATATTTAGCTTCAATAGATATTTCAAAACTGGCTTCCAAAGTAGTTACAACCACCATTGTTACATGAAAGTTCTAATCATTCCACATCTCCACCAAGATTTGGTGTTATTAATCTTTTTAATTGTAACTGTTCTAATGAGCATGTAGTGATACTGAATTATAATTTTAATTTGCATTTTCTTGATGATTAGTGGAATTGAGCACCTTTTTGTATGTTTATTGGCCATTGGATCTCTTCTTTTATGAAGCCTCTATTATAAGCCAATTGCCTATTTTCTTGTTGGGTTGGGTACTTTTTCTTATTGAATTATAGGATATTCATAGATTCTAAGCACACTTTGTTATGTGTTGGATATATGTATTTTAAATATCTTTACCTACTCTGTCTTGCTTTTTTCACTTGGTTAGTGGTATCTTTCAATGAACAAAATTTCTTAATTAGAGTATATTACAAATTATCATTCTCTTCCTTTGCGATTAGTAATGTTCATGTCCTTCTTAAGCAGTCTTTGCCTATGCCATCATGAAGATGTTTTGTTCTCCTCTAAAAGTTTATTGTTTTACTTATCACATTTATATAACCCACCCAGAATTATTTTTTGTATATAATTTAAAGTGTAGGAATCAAGATCCATTTCTTTCTTTATGAATGTCCAGTTGACCCAACACAAGGTTTTGAGAAGACCATGTCTTTCTCATTGTCAGAGGGACATTTATTTTTTTTTCAAACCAGATCATGAAATTTCCCTTTCTCAGAATCTTACATTGGTTTCCCATGGCACATAGAATAACATATACACTTCTCACCATTGGTCCTTGCCTGGTCTCTGCTCCTTCCAGGCTTCCCTCCCACTATTTCTGCCTCCCTCCCTTCCTTCCTCCACCGCGGCAGCCCTGGCTGCCTTGCACCTCCTCAGTCTTCCAAGTGTCTTCCTGCCCAGAGGACTCTTTCTCTGCGTCCTAGCCTGAATCACTTCTCATTTTGCTCAGCCCTCTTTCTCAAATGTCCTTTCCTCAGGATCACCTAATCACCTCAACTAACGTTAAAAAGTAAATAATATATAAAAATCCTGTCTGTGCGTATGTTATTTATTTATTTATTTATTTGCGGTACAGGGGATCCCAGCCCTATTTTTTATCCTTTATTTTGAAACCGGGTCTCATGAAGTTGTGGAGGGCCTCACTAAGTAGCTGAGGCTGGCTGCGAACCCGGATCCTCCAGTCTCCGCCTCCCAAGTACTAGGATTACAAGCGTGCGCCACCGCGCCAGGCTTGTGTGTATGATATTAATGATGTTTCTTCTACTCTACCATGATTCTTTGAGGGAAGGGATTGTGTCTTTGCTTTTGTATATCTTGTTTGCTGCGTAACACCTAGAATTCAATAGGGTTCTGTTATTACGCATATGATAACTCATTGTTTTCACTGTTTTGTCTACCGTAGTGCTGGATAATTCAGACCCTGGTGTAAATATTTTATAATTTGGATGAGCTGTGATGGAACATCAGCTTTTTGTACTTTTTTTAAAAAGGGGGTGCTAAGTAGCATTGTAGGTTAAAAGTTATACACTCACTTTAACTGTCATACATGGAAATAATGCCTAGGCTAAGTCCAGATGAATTCTATGCTTTGGCTAAAGAACATAGAAGGCTTCATTAGCTTTGTAAAGCCAGGCCCTGTTGCTCCTCTAACAGTGTTACTAATTGTATTTCAAGTTTACAAAGTTCCTTTTTTCCCTAAGCATTCTAAAGTCTAGACTTAGTGATTCTCATTGATCTAATTCCCATTATTAGGGATATTCTGGGACTGACTGCATGCATATAATAAAATGTGTGGATTTTTTTGCAAGAATTAGACCTGTCTTTCATTTGTTTCTTTGTTCATTCTTTGTCAGGGCATTTATTTCTATCATTGATCACGTTTGTTTTCCTTCTTTTAAAGCTTTAGGCTAATGTCTGTCACATGATTCTTTTGTTAATCATCAAATGTCATAAAATTAGAGAACATAAAGAGACTTTTCTAGATCAATAAATTATTACTTTATGATTAATTTCCTAAACTGACAACTGTCCTATGGATATGTAAGAGAATGTCCTTATTCTTAGGAAAAACACTGAAGCATTTAGGAATAAATGTATCATTATTTACATAACTTATTCCCAAATAGTTCAGGAAAAAATTATATGTGTGTTCCTGTACAGAGAGTGAAGCACAGAGCAAATTATAAACCAAGTAGGGCAAAATATTAACAGGAGTATTTGAGTAAAGGGTATATTATTGTTATTTATACTATTTTTATTACTTCTGTAAGTGTGATATTTCCACTTTTTTTGTGGTACTGGGGGTTGAACACAGGGGCATTCTCCCTCTGAGCTATACCCCAGCCCTATTTTTTTATTCTTTATTTGGAAACAGGGTCTCACTAAGTTGCAGAGGGCCTCACTAAGTAGCTGAGGCTGGCCATGAACCTGCCATCCTCCTATCTCAGCCTCCCAAGTACTGGAATTACAAGTGTGCCACCACGCCCGTCTTATTTCCACATAATTTAAAAAATTATCTCATCCAGCCCTCTAAAAAAAAAATCAGTCCTCATAACACAGAGGTTCAGTCATCCAGAGAGTAAGAGATAAAATTGACCCCTTACTCTGGTGCACTGTCTACTATATTGTGCTGTCTTCTTCTAGTAAATAGTTACTGAGATCTAATGAGACACTGGGGCCAGTAATCTGACTGTGAGGTTGCACAGGCCACAGCCATACTTGCGTATTCAAAATGTAGCTGTGAGCATCTTTGAAACCGTTTTTGCTGCTACAACCTCCAGCCTCTCTGTTACCAGGATGCCTTGTTACTCGATGTGCCTCCCATGGTATTAAGACATGCCTATGTTTGCATTTTAACAAACAGTTGTTTTGTTCTATTTCTTGATAGCTACTGCTTCTTGGGATACCTTTCTCATGCTATGGAATTTGAAGCCACAAGCTAGAGCTTTCCGATATGTGGGTCACAAGGATGTGGTAACCAGTGTGCAGTTTTCTCCACGTGGAAACTTATTGGCATCTGCCTCACGAGACAGAACCGTTAGACTCTGGATTCCTGATAAGTAAGAGAAACCAACACTTGATATACTTTAGATTTAGAAGTGTGAAAGAACGCTGGAGCCTGGCGGCTGCTAATACACTTCTTGGGAATGCCTAAACTCCCCAATTCCCTGTACTTAATCTGGGTCACATTCAAGGTGTCTTGCCCTTATAATGTCAAACTATTTCAGACAAGTTTTTCCTCATGTTTAACTCATGATTATGTCTCCTTTTTGAAAAGTGTTCTTATATGAAAATATGCATACTATGTCTCAAGTGTTTGGGTGGTGGTGGTTAACAATCTCCTTACAAATCTGACATAAGCTTTAGATTGTCTCCCCAGGAAGATACACATCAGTGCATACGAAAAGTTACTAACACCTGTTGACAGATACTTCAGGGGCCTTTGGATCCCTATTGAAAACCCATGTGCTAGAACTATTCTTTAGTTATATCATTCATTTTAGGGCCAGAATTTTCTTGTTAAAGACAATTTCTGACCAAAGTGTAAACTAAATATTTGTGTTTGGTATGGTCATATCCTATCATACAAAATATCTCTTAATAGGAGAGATTTAAACCATAGCTGATAGCCCATCTATTTAAAACAATTATGGAGCGGTGATTTCTTTTAAAGAGTTGTCATACTTTTGAGTGTGTTAATTTTCAAATATATATGAAAAATGAATAGCAGGACTTCCCCATTGTATTTATCAACCAGCTCCAACAGTTATCAGTATTCTACAGATCTTGTTTCATCTACCTCCCCCCTTTTCAGGAGTATTTTTGGAACAAATCTCATGTATCATATTATTTCCCTCCATAAATACTTCACATGATAGGAATTTGACTATTGTGTTCCTTGACTATTGTGGCAAGATTTGATTTGCAGCATGTGCCTGAACAGGTCCAGGCACTCCCGAGTGAAAGAGAGCCCCTGGGGCATTCCCCACCACCATCTAAGGGAAATGCCATGCTGAGAAATCGGGAGTTTATCCTGATGGTAGTAGAAGATATCGAAGTGCTATGTTATGATGGTGATGTGGATGGCAGTGTAGAAGAGGAAAGAGACTGACTTGCAGTCCAAGAGGAGAAGCACATTCCAGAATCCTTAACCTCGGAAATTTAGGTCTAGTTTTGTCATTGCCATTATTTTGTTTGTTTGGTTGGTTTTTGCTGTGTTGAGGATCAAACCCAGGACCTAGCACATGCTAGGCAAGTGCTCTACCACTGAGCTATATCCCCAGCCCTGTTTTTTTTTTTTCTTTAATCTTCAGCACAGCATAGCCTCAGTCTCCCATTACTAATTGGAGGACACTCAAGTAAACAGACTGTATAAGGGTAGATAAGCTAAAAGCACATCAAGAGCCGGGCGTGGTGGCACACGCTTGTAATCCCAGTACTTTGGGAGGCGGAGACCGGAGGATCCGGGTTCGCGGCCAGCCTCAGCTCTCTCTCTCTCTCTCTCTCTCTCTCTCTCTCTCTCTCTCTACCTAGTGAGGCCCTCCGCAACTTTGTGAGACCCGGTTTCAAAATAAAGTATAAAAAAATAGGGCCGCGGGTGTAGTGCGGAGGTAGAACGCCCCTGGGTTCAATCCCCGGTACCACAAAACGAAAACAAAAACAAAAAATAAAAGCACATCAAATCATTAGTTTTTCATAGCTAATCTAAGTATAGCAATTATGTTTGCGTAGATGTCTCTGGTTTCTCTTTTTAAATCGTGTCATGGTGGGGTGAGGGCAGTGGTGGATCATGGCAGTGGGAAGGAAGCTGGTATATCAGTGATCTGTTATCTACCTCTGCCTCACACTCCCTAAAACACTGTAGTATAACGCAAACACTACCATTTCTCATAATGTTATGGGTCATCTGGCCTGAGGTTACTCATGCTGCTCATTAGCCTGGCAGCAGGGCTGGGCAGGCCCCAGGCCTCGTCCACAGGGCTGGACCTTAGTACTGCTGTTGCCTGGGGTGTCTCAGTTCTCCATGTGCCCTCCCTCCAGCAGGATAACCTGGGCTTTCTTATGGAGTGACAGCTGGGTTCCCAGAGACTAAAAGCAGAAACTGCTAGAACTTTTAAGGACTGGGCCTGAAACTTGCAGTGTCGCTTCTGCCACTTTCTGTTGGTCAGAGTAAGTCATAGCACCAGTCCAGGTTCAAGTGGAGGAAGAACCAGTTACATGTACAGCAAACACAAAGCAGTTCTATCTTGGTTACTTGTATGCTTCCTTTTGAGACAGGCCCAGTGCTTAGGCCTGCCTGCAGCTGAGAGCAGGGCCTTTAGAAAGAAGGGAAGCAGGCCGGGCTGCAGGAGTGTGGAGTGGAACTAAAATCAGGGCGATTGTGGTGGCACTGACTGGCTGTCTCATGAATTCTTGGCTTTTGCAGATTTCAAGTCTTGTCTTTGTTTTCTCTGGGTTTTATGCTTGACTTCAGGCCAAACTGTATTCCTCATTGCGACTCATAGAAATCTCCCTCGAGACCTCGCTGAACTAGTCCTGGCATGCTCAACCCTAGTTTTTGTTTTATACTGATTTCAGTTATCCCGGTGGATTATCATATGTCAGCAATGGAGCTTAATGACTGAGTTACCTTCGCCTTCTACAGGCTACTGCAAGAGCAAGCCAGGTTAGATCTAAGAACCTTTAAGTACCGATTCTTCCCAGTGGAATTCACCAAAATGTATTGAGCTCTTTTGATATGTCTGACATTGAACTAAGTGCTGGTCTCACAGGAATGAATAAATCATCATTCCTGCCCTCAGAACACTTACTGCTTAGTAGGAGGAAAGCAGGTCTCTTTGTAAAAAGTCACTATATAATGGAGTAAATAAAGTTGTTGCGGCAGGTAGGGAGCGGCTGAGCCTGTGTGGCTTGGCCAAGGAGCTCTGGGGCTGGGGAAAGTAGTCTAGCTCGAGAAAGTCCGCATGCAGAGGCAGAGGTGTGTGTGAAGCACTGTGACTCTGTGTGTACAAAGTCCAGTGCAGTGAGGGTGCCTTGCCACGTGCCATGTTTACACACAGATTTATATGCTTAGAGTTACACTTTTAGCAAGGTAATACACATAGAATGTAGGTGACTGGAGGGGGATGAAAGATTAGAGCAGGGAGGCCAGTTAAGAGGCTTTCGCAATAATCTAGGTGAAGGATGTTGAGGATATATCTACCCAAAGGCAAGCAGAGCTGGGATAGAAAGAAGGGGGTATTCAAAGGATCCTTGGGAAGTGGCAGTGATAGAGGTTGTTGACTTACTGGATATGGGAGAAAGGAAGGGGGAGGAGTTGAGTGATTTCCAGGCTCGTGACTTGGAGACGGTGGTTGTTACTCTAACCAACCATGATAGTAAATATGGCATGAGGTGCAGGTGAACATTTGAAAATCTAAGAGAGGTGTATGTGTCTGACTAAATTATGTTACCTGGTCCTTTTTGAGTAGTTATGGTAAATTTCCCCATAAGTTATCACTAGTATAAATATGAATTTCTAAATGGAAAAATTGCTAAGTCCTGGATATGGTGTGAGGGGAAGATGCCTCGTGAACTTAGGAACATTGACACAAGGTAGTATGTCCCAAACATCACTTTGTAACTCCAGAACTACTTAGTCTGCTCTTAGACAATTTTTCTGCTTCTCAAATACCTCAAATTATTTTTTCTATCTCTCTTTCTATAATCTTTTCCCCTGGAAAAAAGTACCTGAAATTTCAGAATGTTGAAGTATGCCTTTAGCATTTGCTCTTTGCTTTGCTTGTGAGTGTAAGCTTGGCCTACAGGGGAGCAAGGCCGTGGGGACATGCCAGGCTCTCGGTTCCTGTTTCAGGCAGATGGAAGAGAGACAGGGCTCTCTTTATACACCTAGGGACATGCTGTATAAAGGCAAATGAGGCAGAGGATGTCTCCTCTTCTCGTCCCTAGACACCAGCACCAGGATTTACATGTGACCCAGTTTTAAAACACTGCGTTGGAGCTATTGATTTAGTCAATTTCAGCTTTTCTAGGTTGTAACTTCTTTAAACTGTTGGTTTCCATTTCTAAAGATACAATAAGAACTTAAAATTCATGGTAGAGGTTGGTTCAACTTATTTTTCTAGCTTCCAATTGAGGCAGAAGCGGCAAATGCATTCCTGGGTGTGGACACAGCCAGGGTCTGTCCTGTTAGGCATCAGCTGTCCCTTTAATGAAAGGAGCCAGAAAGAGACGGTTCTGATGAAGAAACAGAACAACAAGTCTTCTCAGACTTGTGTTGGGTTTTACAAGAGTTAAGCGATTTCGCATGACTCCAAGTCTGTATACTGATTACAATAAATCGGTAAGTTATCAATTTTAAATGGTTTCTTTCCAGGAGAGGCAAATCCTCAGAATTTAAAGCTCACACAGCTCCAGTTCGAAGCGTGGACTTTTCAGCCGATGGCCAGTTTCTAGTTACAGCTTCTGAAGACAAATCCATCAAAGTATGGAACATGTACCGCCAGCGCTTCTTATATTCCTTGTACCGACACACACACTGGGTACGCTGTGCCAAGTAAGTACAAAAGTGCTTCTTTTTTCTTGTCCTGCAGCCCATGTGTGCCACCCCCTAACCTCCAGAAAAGGGACTGAGGGCATAGTCATACATTCATCAGCAGGTGTTTATTGTGTGACTGCTAAGTGCTGGACCAATAGTAAACAGAGCAGCCAAAACCCCCTGCTCTTCTAGAGCTTTCATCCTAGGCAGACAGAAAAATGGGATGATAGATTCTGTAGGTCAAATGGTGGTAAATATTATGGTGAAAACAGAGCTGGAAGGGGGTGTGATCTTAAACGGGGTGTTCAGGGGCTGTGTCATGGAGTGGGGAGGTGCTTTGAGCAGAGACCTACTGTAGAGGAGGGAGTGAGGCTCGAAGACATTTGTGAAAGAGGCTGAGAGCCTGGTGGCTGTGAGCCAGGACCGCGGGAGTGGAGCAGGAGAGGCCCAGAGCAAGACTGGGCAGGTCGAGGACAGTGCTGGTGTGTGCTCCGAGGGTCAGGAGATGCACAGCGTGCTCCTCCCTCTGACGTAGGTTTTAATGGATGGGATTGCCCCGACTGTGTGGAGAACACACTGTCAGAAGTCAGGCCAGAAGCAGGGAGATGTTGTTAGGAGACTACTGCAGTACAGGTCCCACCTGGAGTGAGGCAGGGCAGCAGAGAATACAAGAAGCTGGGACCCAAGATAGAGTTTGCAGTTACAGCCAGTAGTACTTGCTCTCCCATTGGATGTGACGGAGAGTCAAGAAGGACTCCAGAATCTTGGGCAGTAGTCTGTGGGTAGATGGGTGCTACTATAGGCATTATTACTACCTGTCAGCTAACAGCCAAAGCGCCCTTCCCAGTCATAAGATACTTCAAGTGCCTATCACATTTCCCATCAGAACTACCTGAGAAGGAAAGGCTCTTTAATTTCCCTGATTTTGCAGATG
This sequence comes from Glis glis, assembly GCA_004027185.1. Lineage (NCBI taxonomy): Eukaryota > Metazoa > Chordata > Mammalia > Rodentia > Gliridae > Glis > Glis glis. Next base: position 10,160 of record PVJS01037183.1, read on the forward strand.
AGGAAAGTGAGTTTCAGAGAGTTAAAGTTAGGACTCATCTAATTGAAAATGATGGAAACCCAGATAAATTCATTTTCTTCCCCTAAGGTAGTTAATTGGCTGGTGTGTTCAATGACCTTGGAAGGGGAAGGGGAAGGGAAAGACTAGAACCAGGGACTCCCATGCAGTCAAGCACTAATACTGAGGCCATCTCCAGCTCCAGGCTTAAACTCTTGCAGCGTGGTGGCTGGAGAGGAGAAGCGCCTCCCTCTTTGCTCCTGTTAGAAAGGTGTCAGGGGTGACGTGGGCCCAGCTGGAGCCATTTGCCCATTTCTTCACCTAGCAGCGAGATACCAAGGCTGCCTTGGTTCAGGTCAGCTGCCTGATAAGACAGTTATCCTGTCCAGGAGCACAGGTGATACCCACCATCTGCTCTGGGCAAGGGGGTGAAGGACAGTCCTCACAGAAGGGGTATGGCACAGGCATGCCACTTAGGGGAAACTGTGGACCTGTGCCCTCCACTTGTGCCCGCTCTATGAAATAGTGTGCCAGCTCTCCCCACCTAGGATGCAGTACAGTGGGAGTTTGAGCCTAGCTCTGTCTGTCTGGCTTTGCAACCCATACTCTTCACTGTTGTTATGGTCTCAATGGGACATTATTGCTCAGGAGGTGTTGATTATGTCTATGGTAATGAGCCTAAGGTAGACAGAAAGTCATACTTTAAGCCAATAGGTTTTTTTTTCCTAAAGACCTCAGTCCTTTTGGCTTTGGCCATCTTAGTATTACTTTTATATATGGCATATAGCTATGTGGTTAAGAATGTGCTAAACATACAGGTTGGAACCCTAGCCCTACCACTTGTCAGCTGTGTGACCTTTGGGGAAGTCCCCTAACTTCTGAGTGTCTCAGTTTTCTTACTTGTAAAGTTAGGATGATGTTAGCAGTAACCTGTCACATATCATAGGTTGTTATGATATTTAAATGAGTAAATATATAGATAGCACCCAGAATAGTGCCTCCCACATAGAGATCACTACATAAACCTTGGCCATCAGCGTCATCACATTTTACTGAGTTTTTAAAGATACCATATAACTCGAATTGATAATGACTTCCTACTTAAGGAAGTGACTTGTGTGATGGTCCCAAGAGGCTGGTCCAGTCATTTGCATTTATTTCTAAAATGATGCTGTGGAAAAGAGGAGCACTGAGAAGCGATACTTAGCTCTCCCTGGGAGCCACCTCTGGATATGTTTAGCAAAGGAAACATTCCTCATCAGCGAGCTCAATAATAAGCAAACGCATTGAATATCGATTCATCTAAGCAAATGTTTCATTTACACATTGACTGATAATAGTAGCTGTTATTTATCAGGTGTGTCACATGTGTTTCTGTTTCCTCCAAAAAGAATGAAAGTGGTTTAAGAGAACTCCCAGGCCTTTGCGTACATCAGTCATTGGAGTGGTGGGGAAATGATTCTGTCTAGAGCCATGTGCCCTTAGTACAGATTTGACATGCTGCTTAGCCCAAGTTTCCTGCCTCTAAGCTGTTCATGGAATAATGGTGGGTGATGTGGTTTTCATTTTCTATAACAAAAAGGGATACTATCAAGTTCATGTAATAGAAAGTTTTTCTTGGAAGTAAATTCTAGGAGGTGTATTTTATTCATTGCCCTTGTATTGAATCATCTATATACAATATAAGTGGAAGAAAAAAGGTAACACTAGTGTAAGACAAAAGAACTTGTGAAAAGCCCCAATTTGGGTCTTCAAAATATTCCTCTAATCAGCATAGCCCCTGCTGTGTAGATGAGAGGCAGTCTTGGCCTCAAGGAGCTTATAGTCTAATGGAAGAAAACAGATACTGAATAATTATAAAACATTGTGTCCTGTGGGAAAGTGATACTTAAGGTGATGAGGGATTGTATGAGTGAGGCATTAAACTAGATTTGTGCTGGGCGTGGTGGCACACGCTTATAATCCCAGTACTCGGGAGGCTGAGACAGGAGGATCGCAGGTTCGCAGCCAGCCTCAGCTATTTAGTGAGGCCCTCCGCAACTTAGTGAGATAGTTTCAAAATAAAGAATAAAAAATAGGGCTGGGGGTGTAGCCCGGAGGTAGAATGCCCCTGGGTTCAATCCCCCGTACCGCAAAAAAAAAAAAAAAACAAAAACCTAGATTTGTGTGAGGAAAGTCAAGACATTCCAGGCCCAGAGCTGAAGGAAGGGAAGGGGGAGAGGAGGACACACTCTATTTGTCGGGTGGGAAGAAGGTGGAGGGACTGAGGCGGGAGAGAACCTAGTGTACTCAGTAATGTTAATTATTCAGCTGTGGTCAGAATGCAGGAAGTGTGGTGGGACGACATGGTCTGATATTCACATGCCCACCTGCACTGCCTCGCTGCCCCTCGGCAGGTTGGTTCCCTGCTTCCAACCTCTGTGGAACTAGGAGTAATGGGACTTCTCTCCTTGGACCACGGAGACATCTAGAAACACCAATTCACAGTGTTTGGGACTGAGCAGTGTCATTAAGACTGCCTTTCCTATATCCAGGCACCATCAGTTAGGAAGGAATTCCGGACTCAGGGAGGAGCCATTGAAAATGTTGCTCCCCCTTGTCAGATGGAGAGAAGAAAGCTGTGGTGGAACTCTGAGCTTGCACCTGCGTGGCCTCTATTCCTGTTTTCTAGTAGTGGAAAGTAGAGTTTTCCCTGAGGAACCAGCTTTCCCCCAACGTGTCCTCTGTACATTATGGGCTGGAATGGCCCTGTCTCCTTCCCAGCAGTGTACATACAGCTCAGGCCTGCCAGCAGGAACATAGCATCTCCCTCCTATAGGAGTGAGTCTTGTTGGAATGGCAAGTCTTTCCTCTTTTGGCTTAGTTAAGTACTCACTAGCATGTGATCCTGGGCACATGACCTCTCTGGCCTCGGTCTGCTCCCCTATAAAATGGGTATGCTGAAGATTCTTTCCTCCTGCAGTCATTGTGCAGATTAAAGTTGAATAGGAAGTGTCGATTAGTGTCAACTATTAGTGCCCTCGCACTCCAGTTCTTTCTCCTAAGGTTTATATTGCAGTTTCCTTTAGATGGTGTTCAAAAGCCATTCTACACATTTGCACAGAGTTTTGGGGATTGCTGCTACAGGTAGTTACTATCACCTACTGAATGCATTTTGTGTATTTGGCCATCAGAGGGTAACTTTACTTCTAAGTAGTTGGGTGGAGTTCATAGTCCATTTAAATGTATGTAACTAGTCCTGTGATTAGAGTGAAGTCTACCATCCTACTGTTTTTCCCATTTGTTTGTTGTTTCTTTATCCTCCTTTCTTTGGGTTGAATTTTTCTTAGTATCCCATTTTTTCTCCTCTACTGACTTTTTAACTTTACTCCTTGTCTTATTTTTGTGTTCTGTGGTAACTTCTAGAGTTAACTTATCCTTAACTTATCACAGCCTACTCTTGAATTAATTTTATGACGTTTTATATATAATATTCAAACTTACAAAAATAGATCTCCATTTACTCACTTCTTCATGATTTTACTTCTTCATATCAGCCCATAATACATTAAGCAGCCAATTTTCTTTTAAAGAAAATACAAAGCCGGGCGTGGTGGCGCACACTTGTAATCCCAGTACTTGGGAGGCTGAGACAGGAGGATCACAGGTTTGAGGACAGACTCAGCTACTTAGTGAGGCCCTCCGCAACTTAGTGAGACCCTGTTTCAAAATAAAAAATAAAAAATAGGGCTGGGGGTGGAGCTCGGAGGCAGAATGCCCCTGGGTTCATTCCCCCGTACCACAAAAAAAAAGAAAATAAAAAAGTGTCTTTTATATTTATCCCCATATTTACCATCTCCAACACTCTATTCATTTGTGTAGATCCAAGTTTCCATCTGGTATCATTTCTTCAGCTTAAAAAACTTCATTTATCATTTCTTGTTATCATTTCTTGTAGTGCCAGTCTCCTGGTGATATCATCTTCTGAACTTTTTGTTTAGCCTTTATAAAGGATATTTTCTTCTGAGATATACAATTCTAGGTTGGTGGGTGATTTTTCTTTCAGTGCTTTCAAAATGTCATTTACTATGGTGTATGTACGAGGGCTCTCCAGAGAGGCAGAGCCAATAGGATATGGGTAGGCATATGAGAAGAGATATACTAGGGAACTGGCTCACATGATTGTGGTAGCTCTGAAGTCCTATGACAAGTCACCTGTGAGCTGGAGACCCTGGAATGCTGGTCACATGGCTCAGTCCAAGTCCAAAGGCCTCAGAACCAGGGAAACCAATGGTATAAGTTTAGATTTAAAACTGAAATCCTGAGAACCTGGGAAGAGGGCTGCTAGTGTAAGTCCTGAAGTCTAAAAGCTCTCTGGAAGCCGGGCGTGGTGGCGCACGCTTGTAATCCCAGTACTTTGGGAGGCGGAGACCGGAGGATCTGGGTTCGCGGCCAGACTCAGCTCTCTCTCTCTCTCTCTCTCTCTCTCTCTCTCTCTCTCTCTCTCTCTTTCTCCTTAGTGAGGCCCTCTGCAACTTCATGAGACCTGGTTTCAAAATAAAGTATAAAAAAATAGGGCCGGGGGTGTAGCACGGAGGTAGAACGCCCCTGGGTTCAGTCCCCGGTACCGCAAAAAAATAAAAAAAATAAAAGAAGCTAAAAGCTCTCTGGATTTCTGATGTCCAAGGCAGGAAATGTGTGTGCCCTCACTGTCAGTGGAAGAAACCAGTTTTCCTTCTGTACTTGTTCTGTCTGGGTCCTGGGCCAGTTGGATACTGCCTGCCACATTGAGGGTGGGTCTTCCCTACCTAGTCCACTCAGATTCCACATACTAACTTCCTCTGTAAATGCTCCCATAGACATACCAAAATAATACTTTTCCAGGTTTCCAGGTATTACTTAATCTAGTCAAATTGATATCTGAAATTAACTGTCACATCTGAATGTTTGTGTTCCCCCCAAATTCATATGTTAAAATCTTGACTCTCAAGATGATGGTATTGGGAGGTGATTAGGTCATGAGAGCAGGCCCCTATGAGTGAGATTCATGTCCTTGTAAAAGAGGCCCAGGGAAACCCTTGTATCTTCCACCATGTGAGGACACATGGAGAAGGTGTCATCTCTGAACCAGGAAACAGACCTTCACCAGACCACAAATCTGCCAGCACCGTGAGCTTGGACTTCCAGCCTCCAGACTATGGGAAGGAAATTTCCATTGTTTATATGTCTATGGAGTTTTGTTATAGGGACCCAAATGGACTAAGACATTCTTCCATTCTCCTCTAGTTTGCATCGTCTATCTTTGTGAAGGCAACAGTTGTTTTAACTATTATTCCCCTACATGCATTTTTTTTTCTCTGCTGCTCTAAGATCTCTTGTTTTTAAAAAATTGGCCATGATGAGCCTAGGAATGGTTTAAATGTTTTTCTTGTTCAGTGGACTATTTGGGTCTGTGCCTTGTTACTTTTCATCATATTTGGAAAGGTATTTTATTTTGTTCCTTAATTTCTCATCTCTTTTTGAGGGTCCAGATTTGCATATTTTGATGACTTGACATTGTCCCATAGTTTATGGAGATTATGTTCACCTTTTCAAACTGTTTTTTTTTTCTCTCTCTCTCTCTGTGCTTAATTTCTGTTGCTCCTCACGTTCACCAGTCCTTTCTTTTGCAGTGAGCAATCTGCTGTTAGGCTTATCTCTTCATTGCTCTGGTAAGATTCCCCAATAGTTCACTCATGATGCCCATCTTTTCCTATAAATCCTATACATTTTTTGTAATAATTGTTTTTTAGTCCTGTCTGCTAATTTCAACATCTATGTAGTTCCTGGCTGAATTTTTTTCTTTGAATATGCTGTAATTTTTTTATTGTATGCCCAAACATTGCTAAGTGTTCAAAAGTACAGATTCTGCTATCATTATCTAGAGTATTAAGTTTTCAATGGACTAAAATAGAAGATAGAGAAGCAAATCCTCACACTTATAGCCAGCTCATTTTCAACAAAGAAGCCAAAAGCATATGCTGGAGAAAAGACAGCCTTTTCAACAAGTGGTGCTGGGAAAACTGAGTGTCCACATGTAGAAGAATGAAATTAGACTCCAATCTCTGATGCTGCACAAGGTCAGCTCTAGATGAATCAAAGACCTAGAATTTAGATTGGAAACTTTGCAATTACTAGTAGAGGGCATAGGACCAACTCTCTGACATATAGGTCCTGGTAGAAACTTCCTCAATAACACCCCCAAATCTCTGGAAATAAAACAGAGAATCAATAAATGGGATGGCATTAAATTGAAAAGCTTCTGCACAGCAAAAGAAATCATCGAGAGTCTGAAGAGAGTCTACAGAACAGGAGAAAATCTTTGCCAGCAACTCCTCTGAGAAAGGGGTAATATCTAGACTATATAGTCTAGATATAAAGAACTTTAAAAACTTAACACTAGGAAAACAACCCAATAAAAATGGGCAATTGAACTGAATTGGAAGATATATAAATGGTCAATAAATAAATGAAAACATATTCAACATCATTAGCAATCAGAGAAATGCAAATCAAAACTACACTGAGGTTTCATCCAACTCTAGTTAGAATGGCAATCATCAAGAATACAAACACTAATAAATGCTGGCGAGGATATGGGGAAATGGGAACTCTCATACACTGTTGGTGGGACTGCAAATTAGTACAACCACTATGTAGATCAGTATAGAAGTTCCTCAAAAGACTAGGAATAAAACTACCATATGACCCAGCTATACCACTCCTCAGTATTTCTTCAAAAGAATTGAAGTTAGAATGCTCCAGTGATACATGCATATCCATGTTTTTCAAAAGAATTAAAGTTAGAATGCTATAGTGATACATGCCTATTCATGTTTTTCAAAAGAATTAAAGTTAAAATGCTATAGTGATACATGCATATCCATGTTTATAGCAGTACAATTCAAAATAGCCAAACCATGGAATTAACCTAGGTGTTCATCAACAGATGAATGGGTAACAAAAATGTGATATATATACACAGTGGAATTTTTTGTTTTTGTGGTATCGGGGATTGAACCCAGGGGCGTTCTACCTCCGCACTACACCCCCGGCCCTATTTTTTTATACTTTATTTTTGAAAACGGGTCTCACGAAGTTGCAGAGGGCCTCACTAGGTAGAGAGAGAGAGAGAGAGAGAGAGAGAGAGAGAGAGAGAGAGAGAGACAGGGAGGGAGGGAGAGAGAGAGAGAGAGAGAGAGCTGAGGCTGGCCATGAACCCGGATCCTCCGGTCTCCGCCTCCCAAAGTACTGGGATTACAAGCGTGCGCCACCACGCCCGGCTCACAGTGGAATTTTTTAGTCAGCCACAAAGAAAAACAAAATTATGTCATTTGCAGGAAAATGGACGAAAGTAGAGAATATTATGCTAAGTGAGATTAGTCAGTCTCAGAAAGTCAAAGGTGAAATGTTTTCTCTCATACATGGAGGCTAAAGAGAAAATCGGAAACAAAAAGGTCTTTAGGTAATTGAGGAGGGTGACCAGTAGAGTAACGTAAGGGGATGGGGGAAGGAGGTGGGGAGGGGAAAGGAAGAACTGATGAAAGCAACAGTTCAAATGATGCTGAGCCCACGTGTGAGGGTGTCACTACCAACCTCACTGTTACGTACGAGGAGGGGTGGGTAGCAGGGTGCAACCTGAAGGGAAACACACCAAGACCTGAGTGCATGTTTGTATGACTTTGAACCTCATTATGATGTATAATTACAGCGCACCTCCACCCCCCCCCCCAAAAAAAAGAGAGTATTGAGTTTTGTTCTGGTAAGGAACTAACTTTCTGTTGGTTCAGGTGGATTCTTTTGAGGCTTACATCATTTCACTTTTGTAGGGCAGATTTAGAGTAGCCTTTACTCATGGACTGTGGTGTCATTGGCCTTTCTAGGGTTTTGCCTGAATGCCTGGAGTGTTTGGTAGAGTCTGGACAGACCTCGAACACAGAGCTGAGGTGTAGCTCAGTGTAGAGTGCTTGCCTAGCATGCGAGAGGTCCTGGGTTCAATCACCAACACTGTTTAAGAAACAAGAACAACAACAAAAAAACTTGAACATCTCTCAGTACTCTGTAACCTCTGTAAATCTCTGTCCATCTCAGCCTCCCAGTAGTTGCTGGCTGTCACACTTTATTATCCTCTGCATGAGCAGCTATGTGTTTAACCAAAAGCTCAAGAGGTTCTCCTGGAAGAATTTGGGGGATTTCTATTCTCCAGAGCTTCTCTCTCAGACCCTGTCCTCTAAATTCCAGGCCTTTAGCAGCCCTGATTCTGAATTGTTTCTCTGCCCAGTGAGAGTGCTGTTTTCTCGGGCTCTGCTTCCTTGTACCATTCCTTCCTTCCCAGGGAGGAATCTGGAGGGATTTGGGGCTCATCTTACAAGATTCACAAGCCTATCTTAGAGCTTGTCCAGTGCCCCAAACAATTGCTGTATGTATTTTGCCCAGTTGTATGATTGTTTGTGGAGTAATTCTGATAACCATTACTCCCCTGCAATGGCCAGAACTGGAAGTTCTGTTAAAGGAATTAGTGGAACCTAGCAAACCAGTTTCAAATTCACATGGTTGCAATATATGTGTAAAAATGGCAATGAAAAATATTTACAAGAAAAAAATTAGAAGAAACTTTTCCAACCAGTTCTTAAAATATACTTTAAAATTATAGTAATTAAAATATGGTGTAATGGTACAGAATTAGGAAAGTAGGTCACAGAAATCCCAGAAGCAGAGCCATGTATGTATGAGAAATTACTTAATAATAAAAAACAGCATTTCTAATTAGCAGGAAAGCATATGGACCATTTACTATGTGGTTAAGATAACTGGATTTCTATTTGGAAAAATATAAAATTGAATCTTTACTTCATACCATACACCTTACAAAATTAGAAATGAATTAAACAACTGGATATTAAAAATTATCCAAGTGATACCACTGTTCTCCCAACTCATGGACGGTGTAGTTAAATGAAGGTAGAGGGTCAGTAGAGCAATTGTCTCTCCATTCAGCATGTGAATTTTAAATGTATACTATGGACTTATATAATTAGAATTCAGTGTCTTTCTCTGTGCCCAGCACTTTCTCTGAGATTGTTCCTGGAGCCCAGACTCACTCCCCGGGGCACAGAGGTGGTTCCATTAGTGCCAGAGGAGATGAATAGCTGAGTTCTCTGGACTAACCATTGTTCCTGACCATGCATCCTAATTTACAGAAATATTTTAAGATAGTGTTACTGTTTGGAGCGATGCCGCGGGTTCTTGTTCTTAGCTAGTTTAGAAAAAGTTAGCCAGAACTACTGTTGCAAGCTTGAACAAAGTTTTTTTTATTACAGAGAGAAACAGGGGACAGAGTAAGCAAAGCACTACGCCAGAGGTGACGTAGTGGAGTGCCTTGAAAGTAAGGCACTGATGCCTTTGAACATACACAATTTTTATAAGAATTATTATCTTTTGTTTCTTACCTCACTTAACCAATAGTCTTCTTTTTCCCACCAAAAGCAGGGACAGATCAGCCAATTAAACCTTTTCTGTTAGCCCCCTTTGTTCATCCTCACAGAGACAGATAGGTCCGATATCGCTGATTAACAGGTGTTGCCTGGTTAACGAGGTCAGGGAGCTGTATGTTAAAAGCCCGCTTTATTTTTTGTTTTTATTTTCATTAAAGTTTAAAGCATGTGTATTGCACACCGGTGTCCTTGGTGAATTCCCAGCATCTTTTTATCTCTATCTGCTAGAAGTTACTTATTATGTTGAAAACTTGTTTTATAATAAAGGAAAGAAAATAAACAGGAATATAGTCTTTTAAAGTATCAAGGATTTGGGACTATAACTATTTTGTGTTATTAGTAATTAATATTGGGTTAATATAGCTTGCTTTTTATCTTTTTTTTTTTTTTT